>MU912867.1:13829-37596 GCA_036418165.1 Cooperia oncophora
AACAAAGAGGTTAAAGCGCGCCTCACTGATGAGGTTAAAATGCTGTGTTGGACAGCGAGCGTCACGCGATCGGACCATGGTCAACGATATCATGCGCAAGAACTATGGTGTAGCCCTATAGCTGACAAAGTGCACCTTCGGTGGTACGGTCATGTGCTTTGTGTGAAGGTTGTGTAAGGGTAGAAGCAGTGCGTCATCGTTATGTGTTTTGATCTTATGATCCCAGATGATGAGGACGATATGGGCGGACACGGAAGGGAGACGCGAGACATCGCTCGACGCGGACGGCTGGATTTCAACTTCTGCTCATCAACCACTACCGCACTTAGCCGGTTATCTATCCTCACTTGGCCAACTATCTATCCGCACTTAGCCAGTTATATGTGCAGCTATTATGGCGAGTAAAGAATTTATTGTACTGCAAGTATGGTGTACTTTCACTAACTGCTGACACCGTCCCCAACTGGTCTGTAGCTGCTAGAGGATACGGGAAGCGATCAAAAGAGCGTCTTGAATAGCGCTGGCGCGACAGGCTACTTACGAACTTGAAAAAGCAGCATTCACTCCATTCACTCCGACCAGGCATTTAGTCGGAAGAAGTGGCGTCATTATATCGGAAGAGCAGACCCCGCCATTGCACGGGACAGACGCTGAACATCAAAAAGATAAAATTATTCACTCGAACAATCTGCGATTGTAAGAATCCATATTGATGAGTATTTGTGCTGGGCACGCCAAAGACACAACAGCCAAGTTTGTTATTCCCATCTCTTGTGCTAGTTGAGACGCGAAGTTTGCCATCTGAAACAAAAGCGTTGCATTACAAGCTTTCTGTTCGTGCAAGAGTCATCCAAAGCTTCCAGCACTCTTTGTTGTGTTGTTATGTCTGACTGAGAAAGGATGCCAGGTAGAAGTGACCATTTGTGAAGTGATCCCGGTTCCGCACGCTGACATAGGAGGCTTCCCGATCTTGAATAGAAACTAGGATTTGTTTTTCGTCGCGCGTTAAAGGCAACACCCTGTTTCCTATCGGGCGAAAACTCCCTGCTTCCAGCGAATCGTGACCACGTGGCCAAAAACGAGCTGATACAAGCATGAGCTTTCTCGCCTCGCGCATCCTGCTCGAAAGCAGAGCTCAAACTGAATTTTTTCTCTGTAAAATTTAGATTATAGCAGAGTTTCATTCTTTTTCTCAAATTGCGTTCATGCTTCACCTTATCAAAACACTATTTGAGACAACCTTCGCTGACCAATTCCTGTTTACTTTTACCATGCTGGGATTCCTCCACTTATCGTGAACCAGTTCGATTGCCGTGCTGTCGCCGAACGCTCCCCCTTCTTGTGTGCGGGCCCGGCGACAGCTGGGCAATCCAACTGGCCAGCCAGGCGCTCATCTTCGAAAGATCAGGGCTGTTAGAAAAACAGTAAGGTAAAATGCAAATAAATTCGTATTGCGCATCACCTCCATAAGGAAGGTAAAATGCAAATGAATTCGTATTACGCATTATCCTTCCATAAACGAAATACGTCTCGCTAATTGCAGTCTTTCGGTCGTGATCGCCTCAAGACAACATCACCATTTGATCGCTATCGTTCTTAGTGAAATGAGAAAGGACCCTACTATATATAATCCGCTAAGTATGTCTGTCAGTGTGTGTGTTGGTGTGTGTGTGCGTCCGCCTGACTGTCACGAAATTCATAGCTCCCGTCCCAGTAACTGTAGGAAGTTGATTCCAAGCAGTGATATAGAGGCTGTGAAGGAACTTTATTGATGGGTGACAGGGAGTGATATCGGCTGATCAGAAAATAGACGTCAGAAGGGGATGGGCGCAGAGTCCATAGCACGGGTGACAGCAACAGTGGGACGTTAGTTCCAAGGCATGGTGTAGGCTATGGCACAGGATTATTATGGGTGGGTGACAAGAAGTGCTATCAGCAGATAAGATTCGATAAGGAGAGCTAGAATGGGAAGGTCACCATACAGGGGGGGCAAAAGGTCATCCCGGCCGAGTCACATATGAGCGAAGTTTTCGCAGCCCAGACAGAGGAAGTGGATATGAGTACCAGGGCGGAAGATACCCAAGATCTTCCTCTATAAGCAGGAGCCGGCTGCCGCCATTCACCTTCATGTACACCAAAATATGAAGTCATCTCCAGTCGCGGCCTGAGTGGAGAACGCCTTTGGAATTCACGTGGCCTCCAAACAGCTGCGGAACTTCTTGAATGGAATCACCCATGGATAGCTACCTGGAGACCAGTACTCTTGATCTGCAAGACGTTGAGTACCTGGAAAAGATGGAGTATTTAAGCGGTTCCTGAACTAAACCCCCTTCAATTACTACGCGTTCGGGCGGAGCTCAACAGGGTGGTCTACAGTGGCGGAGAAATCAACGATCTCGCTCAACTCCGGTACCCACTCACTTTCGCGCGGCCGAATCTCTCGATGGCGCTCCTCCAGAAGGCTGTGGCGGAGTAACGTTTATAGTATTTAATGTGCTCTTTAATATGGTAGTAAAATGTCCGATAAAAATTTAATAAAGTGTAACTTATAGCGCCTTGAAAGTCATGGAGGCAAAATGACTTTTTTTTGGCCCCCCCCCCTGTACTCCTAACACGAGATATAGCATCAGCTAGGCGTTGATCTCAGAAACTGACATAGAGTGGGAGATGGGGACATGAACGGCGGGTGACAGGTGGTGATGAGAGACGTTGCAAGCGTCGCGCTTTCTAGCTTGCAACTTTTACACGACCAAATTATAAACCTTTACTAATAAGGATATTGATGGTGACAGGTAATCTTATCAATAGATGAAAACAGATGAGGTACTCTCGCGCTGCATTTTTATCACATCTTACCGCTATAATGCCGAGTACTGCAGGCTCAGTGTGTAAACTCTTGCCTTTGATGACAATAGATCAAGGTCGTTCATTGAAAGATATGCTTTTAGATGCATGCGATGGTGTGGAGCAGGGGGGGGGTATATAGTGCGGCTGAAACGGGAAAATCGAGAAATTCATCAATCAAAAAATTTTCGCAAATCTGCCTGCTATGTGATGTGTTAGGAGGTGGCGGTCGCAACTGAAGCAAAATAAGGAAGAAACACAATTGGGAGTGAGGACGTCCTGTTGGTCGCAACGTTCGAGCTCTCCGTGCGACACGCACTTCGACATGTCCATGCATGTGAAGTTCTCCTTTTCAGTGCCACTCACTACTTCGTATGCCTCTCCCGGGTGTTGAAGACTCATCCGGACTAACTTCAACTTTACCCGTTCTGATGTCGCAACTGCAGTCCGTAATGATATGGTGCAGCCTTCTCACGTTGTAGTAAGCAACAGGAATGGATGTTGGTAGATAATGACTGTTGTTAGGCTATTTTCAAATCATTTCCTTCTTATTTCAAGGAAAAAATAACGCCAACGGCACTTTTAGCGCATTCGATCGCGCCCAAAGGAAGAGTGCCTGACGAGGGGAGGCTGGCCTAGCTTTGCGGGACCTGACTCAGAGGGAGGAGCACCCATCAGCAGCCGGGTGATCCGACTGGTTGAAGTTAGGCAATGTGCATACGACGCCCTCATATATCCCAAGAGGGCACAATTGTGGACCATTGGGCGATTTTGAAAGAGCGAACGTGTTCGCGTTTTGTTCATGTCAAGTCGTGCATCCCACAGGGGTGTGTAGCTTTCCATAGACCATATTACCGTACTGAGCAACTCAGGCCATCTCTTCTTTTAGCGAAGAATAGCGAGGAAGCACATCGTACGTATTATCCATGTTTGAAACATAGCAGCAACTGCAGCTAGCTCTAAGGAAATATGTTGAATTTATCCGTTCCATAAGCGCATTATGCCATTACACTCCCCTGTTCGACAACTCGCGTTATGTATGCACAGGAAGTTTCAGGGTTTCAATCTCCACAGAGGCAACAGTGCACGGGAAGTAGGCCCAAAAAGACAATTCTCTTCCTCGACTTCAGAGGCAATATAACTTACACTTCATTGGATTCTGATTGGGCATTTTCACCATCGAAATTTTCAAAATACTGCACACGATACCATACACCACTGCATCCTTCTGGACGAACGCCAAGAGATTCTGCCATGCGACCGTGACCTTTTTAACTCTATTCGCTGGAGTGTAGTGGCGATAACCTTTTGACTATTCCCATCAACTGATATCATTGCTTGTCACCTGTCATCGAATACTACACCCCTTAACCCTCATAATTTGGCACTGTGAAAGCACTGCAGCCTACAATAGCGACGATGGCGACAGCGTCCCTTATCAGTCCTATCGGTGACTACCCCTTTCCGTCACATATCCGTGGTGTTTTCGTCCCACATACTCCTTTCGTAATTGACGTCCTACTGTTGCTGCCACGTTGCCACGTGCACTTTGTTGACGAACCTCGCCTTTCATATCCTTATATCGGATATTGTCAGGTGCGATAAGGGTCTGTCACTCATCGATGGTCTTCTCGACCCATCACCTATTGCACCTGTTAGAACAGTTTCCTAGTGCTGCTGCCACACGTAGTTTCAAGTTCGCAACCCTCAGCTTCCATACCCTTTCATCGCATCTTTTTAGCTGCGATAAAGTTCTGTCATTCACCGATGTCGTTTTCGTCCCGTATACAATTATACATCTTCTTTTCAGACTGACTTCCAGTATTGCTGCCACGCGTGGTTTTGATCTGGTAAACCCTCGCTTAACATAGTTTCTTATTATCAGATCTAATCAGCTGTGATAATGTTCTTTCACCCACCAATGGTGTTCCCGACCCATCACCTATTTCAATTCTTGAAACTGGCTTCCTACCGTAGATACGACCCGCGCTACGAATATCCCTTTTCAGAGACGACAAAGCATTTGTGGATGGACGAAAGAACGTACATACATACATACATACATACATACATACATACATACATACATACATACATACATACATACATACATACATACATACATACATACATACATACATACATTCAGACCGACAAACAGAGACAAACTTACTGCTTCTCAGAATAGAAGGACAGAGTAATAGAGGAATGAGTTAATAGTGAGCAGTGACCTTTTTGCGTGCAATACACAAGCTACAGAGGCAAGAGTACAGACATAAGAAATGCAGCGAAGATAACCTTTTAATTATTCCTATCAATTGATACAATACTTACACGTGCCGTCAAAGTCTGCCCTCCTGAGCCCGTCACGATTTGGCATTGTGAAAGCCCCGCAGCCTCGAATAGCGACGATGGCGACAGCGCTCCTTATCAGTCCCTGTCAGTTGTAATCTCTTTCCGTTACGTACCAGTGGTGTTCTCCTCCCACATACTACATCTCCTTTTGGAACTGACTTCCTAGTGCTGCTGCACGTGGTTTTAATTTGCCGACTCTCGCCTTCCATAAACTCTTATCGGATCTTCACAGCTGTGATAATGTTCGTTCAACCCCCAATGGTGTTCCCGAACCACCTATCGCTTATTGAAACTCTTTCGTTGATGCGATCCGCGCAATAGATTACGCCTTCCAACAATGAAGCGTTTGCGGACGGAAAAACAAACAATCATAACACGTGCATATAGTAGCGCTCCAAAGTGATCGGTCAAGGCTTTCTTGCACATAGGTCTGAAATTTGGCGTTACACCAGCCATTGTCACCAACGGAATGCAGCTATTGGTTTTGGACAAGGTGCAGGATCTGCAATTTTTCCCGCGTGAAGACTATCTTGTGGGAACAAGGTCATCGTACTGTTCATTTTTCGGATTTTGTTACGTACCACGACAATGCTCTGAGGCGCCAAAATTTCCTTCTGCTCCTTGCAGTGACTTTGAAGAAGTCTGGTACCTCGGGCACTGAGAAACAGTTGCCATGAAGATGACAGGTGTCGCATACAGATGTATCTTTCCCAGGTACTCTAAAAGTTCCAAGGCCCACGCTGCTGTCGTGGTCACGACGTTAAAATTGTAGTCAACGTCTGAAGGACCGCTGAAGCGTACTAGACATCTACTGGTCAGGATAAAGGCATCCAACCGCTTGCACGTTGATTCCAAGTCAAGTTGCGTCGACTTCGCAGCCAATTTGAAGCATTAATGATTTAGGGTTGAAGGGTAGGTGTGCAACGGAGAACCTGCTGTTCGGCACAGAAAATCAAAGTATCAAAGCAGAGGCTGCTCTCCACTCGCACACCTACCAATTAACCCGAACACTGTCAGTGTTCTTTGGAGAATCCATTCATCAGTATTTGTCTCAATAATGCTTCTGAAATTGCAGCGACCTTGACGTCGAAGTCGACGCAAGTGGACCCGGAGTCAACCTGCAAGCGATAGTGGATGCATCCTAGCGAATAGATGTCGAATACGATCCAACGGTCTTCCGAACCTTGACTACAGTCTTAGCGTTGTGATCACGATAGCACTGTGTGCCTAGAAACTTTCAAAATACTTGGAAAAGGCACGCCTGTATGCCCACATTTTTCATCCTGACAGCTTCTTTCGGCAATTTTCATGGTGTCAACTTTTCGCGGTGCCCGAGGTTCCTGTATTCTTATGAGTCACAACGAGGAGCAGGAGGCAGTTTTAGCTACTCAACATATTGTCGTGGAACTCCACAAAACTCGAAAAATGTGAGCAGTATAGCCGCCTTGTGGACACTGAAGTAAGCTGTTACGTTAAGAATTGCATCTCTGCATCATATTTGAAGGCAGGTACTGCTAGTCATTGAATACAATGGTGGGGATAACATACTAAAATTCCAAATGAATGGCTCGGGTGAAAAAGATTATGTGCGAAGAACCGTTCGGCCGAACACTTTTGAATGCTACTGTACATACTCTCCTTATCCCTGAGCCGGAGTAGGCGTGGATTGGAATATGGCAGGAATTGGTTACTCGTGGAATATTCCAGTCTGGGACAACTGTCATCTTGTTCTGTGTTGGACAGAGACACGACAACAGTTGTGTCAAGATGAAAATATTCCACCAGAAGCATAGACACCTTCAGATTAGGTTGGAGAATGCAGCCACGCCTTGCTTGTGTTGAGTCACTCTTAATACTTTTAAAGAGATATGCGTTGTGAAAACGCTCCTGGAATTCAGTGCTATCATGCTTTGAAAAGCCTTCAACTTTTTTAGATGTGGAGACTTGTGAAACACTCCTATCAACTGTGCCCACTAGCTAGAAACACATTGTTGTGACCAGTTGTGAACAGTTTTTTTTGCGACGCAAAAAAAACTAACCCTACGGCGCAGTACATTTCCAGCGTGTATGAAAGCATGAGCAACCTTTCAGAACGCATCTTTTCGTCGAAGCCATTAGGATATGCTTCATTAGGCGTCGATTGACATCCCCTCTGTATTGTGCCATGCACCCGGCTCCCACGCAGAGGTGTTGGGAAGGTGTGAGTTCTAAAGGGTTCTCCGTGTCAGCAGATGTGCTTCTACGGGTCAGAAAGGACACAGCATGTATTGCGTTCGATTTGTTTATTAGCTCATGTCTATGATTGTAGGGCGGCTATCGTACTTCTTATCGTCGCACATTTCCCACTTCCGAATTTGGTTTGCCTCTGCATCAGCTCTCGTTCTAGCTGTTCCCCACAACCATGGATAAATCTAAATGGATAAATCTATCAAGAGCTGCACGAATCTGAATATCGCTGCTCACTCCCCTTCTGACAATCCCTGCTTTCGGGCTGAAATGTCCCTTATCACCACCTTCACTGCATTCTTAAGGAAAAAAATTTTCAAATTTAGCGTCTACTGGAGAAGTTGGTCTAATTCTTCTCTTAATAGCCGATGCCATAGCTACAAGAGTGGAACAGAGAAGCTGTGCGAATAGAGACCACTTCTTCTAGTTAATCAGATTGTAGGTGTCTTTGAGAGACAGATAATTCGGCCTGAAATCCCGGTCAAAGTGCTGTGAGACAATTTTTTTCCGACTTCACTTTTTCGCATGGTCTCCAACCTTGACTATTATTCCACAATTTTCTCCAGGATTTTGGAAATTCTCTCGTGAAAAGGAAATATGCTGTCGGTGGACTGACCTTGTCTCCACCTCTATCCACGAACAGTTTTCTTGTGAAATTTTTAGCTTGTCGGAATACCAGTCGGATCGCCCGGCCAACACGGGCTCTCCTCCTTCTTTTCTTTAGTTGGCTTGGCTTGCTCGCTCATTAAGCTGCTCATACTGCGCTGTATTGATCGAAGTAATAGATGGAGCAAGCAATGTACGAGCTCACGTCCAGCTGCCGCGCGAGCAGCTTGCTGCGTGCTCCTACTCAAGCGTGCGCTACGCACCCCCACCGTACCCCCTTCACCCGATCCACTTCCGCCGGTCTCCCTCACCTGCATGTTCTCAGTTCCGGCAGAGCACGTACAGAGCTGGGAAGCAGGAGGAGAGGTTACATGCTATTCAATCCCCTTCCACCCCACCCAGCCCCCACACGACCTCACGCCCAAGTGCCACGCAGTTCGTGCAATGGCTTAGAGTGTACTAAATGGTTAATAGAGTTGAGGGTATTATCACGATGAAATCGACATCTTAGGTTTGTTACCTTTATTATGGACTTAGCTTGCATTTTTGCTAGCGGTTATATCCTCTTCTCTTGCTGTGTGCACCCAAGCGGGCGCCATACATTCCTTCCTTGCCTCCGCCTAAGCCCCCCCCCCTCCCCTTCACCCACCCTCTTCCCCCTGTCCTCCGTCCCTGCACGTGCTCAAGTCTGACTGAGAAAGACTGAGTGAGTCTGAGGGGAAGGAAGCAGAGGGAGCAGAGGGAGACGCCACTTGATCCCCCTCCCCCCCCCCTTCACCCCACCCTGCCCCCGCACGAGCACACGTCCAGCTGCCACGCCAGCAGCTCGTGCAATGGCTCGGAGTGTACCGAATGGTTGTCTTATATAGCGGAGGCTGTTATCACATACAAGAGTGGATTGTTACACCTGCACCAATCAGTTTCTGGTTTATTTCGGCTGTATTCTCCTGACACTAACCCGAAAAACATTTCGCGGACATAGAAGTACTATGGTGAAGTTAGAAATGTTGCAAAGAAGCGCCGCGTGCTGAGCATAGGAATGGAACTGTTATCATTTCGCAGATTTCTATTACTCGTATTGATGTCTGTATAGTGTAGTTCGCTGCGGACGGTTGGGCGTGTGCGCCTGCGTTTGGCGCAGTGCCAAACTCGTTCTCCACTAGGAAGCGGGCAAGTGACAATACTGTATCACATCCTTCGTATTACTCGTTTTCTACCACTTTTTGTCGCATGCGCGTTTCAACAAGAAGGCAGAGAACGGCTTTGATGGGGGTGACACACTCATACTGGCTGACCGCCCAACCGTCCGCGAAGGACTAGAGTGTAATTCTGATAATTCCGTGAATGCCACCCTCCCACCCGCGCCCACCACACCCCTACCCCTGAATAGCGTCTTCAGTGCTGAACAGTGTGGAGATAAGATACGACTTTGGATGCATAGAAGTAATGATAGCTTTAGAGTATTTTTCTCAAAGTGCTGAAGTGTGTATTTTAGGGGACCTCAGCAAGAATTAGAGGATCGTGAAACTCGTCGTCGTATAGGAGGTTCTGCTCTACGGCGTGACGATGTGATACGGCACATTTTCTCATTTTTAGCGCTTCTAAGTGCACATCTTGCATATTTTCGACCCCAACCAAATGAATAATATGGTAATGAAAAAGGTGAAATTAATAGAGACATCATACGTGTGACCAATCCAGTTTCTCATCAACCTGTCCCGTGTTGTCAAGGATGAACGCCACGGACTTTGATGGAGCAGGAATGAAAGCTGTTCCCTGCAAAACACTTGAGATACATTCAGAAGCTGAGTCATTAGAACGGCTTGGTTTATAATGCATTTAATTGATTGGAATTTAAAATTTCCTTCCGACGGCTTTTCTATTTTCATAGAGCTCAGCTACCCGCACGTCCCCTTCCTACACTCGCTTCATCCACCTTACTCAATATCGCTTTGATATTTTCCAAATATCACGTAACTGCTCCTCTTTAAATGACTAGTAAATGTACTGGATCATCAGATCCTTTTACGCGTGTAGAAGGATGTGATGATGCAAAAAAACATGTTTAAAAGCAAAAAATAGTAGATGCGTGATGTACTATTAAAATGAAGGTAAGCATCTACGTGCAGCCTTACACGTTTACATTTGAAGGTGGGCAGATTATTCTGATCGGCTTTCCGCGGGAAACACACAGATTCTAGGGATTTCGTCACTTCGTTGATGCTATCGGATGATCTGCGCTAAAAGAAAGGCCTGACAAATTAGACAGATCCAAAGGTGTTATTAACAACTCATAATACATACACGACTCTGGCTAGGTAGCGTCATTTGAAAAACCATTTTGTTGAAACCGACGAGTGACTCAGCAAAATAATCATCTTCAAGAGGATTTCGCTTCGATTCGAATTGTAGGAACATTAAATGCACGCCGAGTCCTTGCAACTGAAACACACTTTCATCAAAGGCAGTTGGCACAAGAAATCCCTAAGGCGAGTAGGATTAATACGCCTAGTCGGAATTCCGCGACCCTGAGCAGGCGCTGCGTAGCATCTTTTCCAACGAATGTACCCTTATAAGGCCCTGTCAAGCTGCAACATACCCCACCCACGCCCACCGCGCCCGCCCGCTTACAAATGGACGACCGCTGCTCGTGCTCGTACTGCTTCATTCATGAAGTAAAGTATGAAACGAGGATTGGTATGAGCTAGGTTTTTAACCGTTTCACTTCGTTTTTCCCGTTTTCCCCACTATATAGGGTCCTGCTAGCATTTCAGAAATAGTGCCACATATCGTGCCAACTGCCTTCAGAGTGAAATACCACTGTCACAAAATGTTTTGATAAGAGAGGCAATGGGTTCCAATGCTCTGGGAAAGCGCCATCATGAGTTACAAAGTGTAGATCAAGGAATCTCACTAAAGTTAGTGCAATGATGAACATGTCATGATTGCGTGGCCCTCCTCTCCAATTAATCTTACCAGAATTCATCAGCTAGTTTCACTACCTATCACCCAGCAATACTATTCCGTTACATGCCTGTATCACCTGTTGAGTGCACTCCCCAATTTTAAAATTAACGTCCCAAGTTCAAAACTCGAATTTCGCGACGGACAACACACACGGACAGACAATACCTAACAAGTTTTGTATAGTAAAAGAGTTGCGTTTATTGTCCGCGCTCGGAGCCTGCGATGTCGCGCAGACCTGCACTCTTTATCCCTGAGCCAGAGTAGGCGTGGCATTTGAACATGGCACGGAACTGGTTACTCGTGGAATATTCCAGTCTGGGACAACTGTCATCTTGTTCTGTGTTGGGCAAGGACACGATGAAAATATCTCATCAGAAGCACAGAGACAGCAGTAGGCAGCGTTCGGACATCGCGACGGTAGCGCTTCGGTCGCGCGTTCGAAGCGTGATCGATGCAGTGAGAAAGCATGCGCATCGATCGCGCCGAACGCGCACCGAGGCGCTGCCGTCACGAAATCTGAACGCTGCCCCAAGGTTATGTTGAAACATGCGGCCACGCCTACCGTATTTTGAGTATATCTGGTGGCGGACTTATCTACCGCGCTTTAGAGTAAGCTGGCCGCACAACAAAGTCAACTGCATTGAGTGAAAGAGTTTCTGTGAGTCTCCTAGGACAAGTTATGTGTCACACAAACTCACAAGACTTTGCGAAGCACTGGCGCAAGCGTGGAAAACCTAACGACGGATTAAGTGCATCGTCAATCATAAGCATCACTTGTCGATGTTGTCAATTGTGAAAAACAGAATATAGAAGAAATAATCTGACTTCTCTAGCAACGTCCATTTCTTTCTCTTTTCTCGTCCTCTTCAATCCCTTATACTTTGTCGCGACGCATTTGGAAAGGCGAGTTGCCTTAGAACCCATTACAATTATAACGACTTTCCATTTGGTTGGCTCTGCCTGAAAAAAAAACAATACACCAAATTGACCGCAGCGCACCCACATGGCGAAGAACTTTTGCAACATGGAATTACATAGTACTAGGTAAAATTTTTATATACCAATTCTGTTCTGAATTGACTTTTCTCCCCCTATACCCCCTTTTGTGTTGTCCATTGCCAAAGTCTACACTTCCAAAAACACAACATCAATCCAACACAAGACAAAGACAAAAACACAGCAGGAACAAATTCTGTCCGAAGACCTTTCGCTGAGAAGTATTAGGTTGTCGCATAAGTTCTTATACACGTGTTTGATCCTCTCCTATTTCGTTCGCATGGATGTTGGTATTACGTCATCACGTGTGCGTGACGTGTACATTATACTCTTTCATTACACTAGCTATCACTCACCGAGCTTGCATTTGCAGTACACAATGTCGCACAATTACCACTGTGACAGAATGTACCTGCGCCACTGCCTGGTTTTGCTTAACGATTCACAAAAGAAGCTTCGCGTTCTCAACTCGATGATCACTGGAGATGAGAAGTGGGTCCTCTACGATAACCCTGAGGGAGCAGGAGTGGGTCGACAAAGGAGAACAGCCAGAAGCCACCTCAAAGGCCGACCTTCACACCAAAATGGTTCCCTGTTCTGTTGGTGGTCCAGAAGAGGCATGGAGTACTGGGAGCTGCTGGAGAAGGGACAGACGATTGACGCTTCCACATACGTGACCCAGCTGCGGAAATTGAAAGATCACGTCGACCGTACTCGTGGAAGGAATGCGGAAATCTACTTCCACCATGACAACGCCCGACCTCACACTGCAAAGGCGACCCAGGCCGAGCTGGAGAAGTACGGATGGCTGATGGTCGCCCACCCTCCCTACAGCCCTGACCTCGCTCCTTCTGACTACTGGCTGTTCAGCCACCTGCAGCGCTATCTGGACGGAAAAAAGTTCGAAACAAAGGATCAGGTCAGAAAGGCACTCGACGACTTCTTCAAGTCCCAGCCCCCGTCGTTCTGGAAGGAAGGAATCGACAAGCTGCCTGAGCGCTGGCGTCGAGTAGTGGATGGTGATGATGCATACCTCTAATCTTCAGGTTGGTTCGCTATTGAGATATTTACGAAAAAAGTCGTGTATAAGAACTTATGCGACAACCTAATATTTAAAGGCAGTTGGAACGATTGAATTTCATGAGCCCTTCGAAAAAATGGAAATGTGAAGGTGCCCAGTAATGGAAAAATCGTGAAAAAAATGAGGCGAAGTGATAGAGAAACCAAGAAATAGGGCTTTATTCCTTCGCTGCACTGCGGCAGTGGACGAGCAAAGGACTGCCCTGGATGACTCTACCGGATGAACCGTTTACTGCTAGCAAAAGCCAGCAGTACGTTCTTCGTCGCTCTACGTTACACTACATTACACGTAGGCACGGGGCGGTCCATACACGTAGGCACGGGCGGTCCACAACGGCACGTCCTCGTGCTGTGATGCTATACGTCCAATGGTAGGCGGGCGGGCGAGGTGGGCGTTCGGGTCGGTATGTTGCTGCTCGATAGGGCGCTATAAGGGTACCCTCCTAGAAAAGGAGCTAAGCAGTGCCTATTTAGGGCCAATTCTGTCAGCCAGCCCTGCCCGTCTTTAAGGATTTATAGTGCCAACTGCCTTTGAACGCAACCCTTCCATGTTGCAGGAGTCTCATAACTCCTCTGTATTACGAACGACATATGCGATCTTTTCTAAGGCTTCGTTTCTATAAGTACTGGTATTTATAGAGAGAGTATATGGGCAGTTGGTGTTCACCCCGACCAAACATTCAATTTAGGAAATGAGGCTCACGATAACAGAAAAACTGGACTTGTACAGAACCTGTACTGATCTTTGTCGCTGACATTCTAACACCTAGTGCAAGCCCCATTTTTCGGCTCTTCTGCAGCGAACCTTTCCACTATTTCCTCTCGGATATATTTGTCGTTACGGTTAATGGCTTTGTTTTGAACGAGAGTATTTGCTTACTGACACATTTATCATAATGTATTTTTGAGCACACTTACATAAATGTACTCTCTGGCAAGGTCGAGAGCGGAGTAAAGGTCAGCTGAGCCCTTGAGGTAAGCCATACTCTCCATGCTGCTCCTGAAAATGGACCCTTATAAAGTCAGAATGCAAGACATTCCCCAGTTAAGGCATGTGACATGCCACCCAAGCACCAGAAAAAAAAATGAGTGACTGGGCAGCAATACTCGTCCTTTTGTAAGTTGTTTCTAGAGTTTGGCTCTCACTGGACGATTCAAAAGATAGCATTCCAAGGCGGTTTTCTCGTTTTATGAAAGCTTATTATTGTTTTCTATCGATAAATTTTCTTTCAAAGTCATTGTCTTCTGATAATTTTTCTTTCAAAGTCATTGTCTCGAGGAGAAGATTCTAAGCAGCGAAATAGCACATTTTCAGCTCTCCCACTCGAAAAGCGATCAAGAAACCATTGAATTTGTTCAAGACATTTCTTTTGCATGAGGGAGATTCTGCAGAGTGGACGGAACTTATGTGAAGTGGAAAATGTCCTGCTACTTCACTTCCTTCACCGTACTTCAATCAAATTGCTCCAAAAAATCGAAAACGTTTTGATTGTTTCTGCACCTCATTAGTGGAGAGTGTTCTCCCAGACGGGATTATTACTGCTTCGTGGGAAACTTTCAAAGCTCCCAAAGGCCAGAGTACTTTTTGAACTAACTCATCATAGGAGTTCCTGTAGCGCCTCCTTGTCGTAGTAGAGGGAGCTAGCACCAGCGTTGTCTTCAAGAAGAAAGTCATTGTCATGCTACTGTGTTATGTATGTGTGTATGTCTCGATAAGCGCTTACAAGTACGTAGTAGTTACTTTGTTCGACTTGGACAACATATGGGTTGGCCACTTGCACAGAATGACGGCCATTCACTCAACCCGCTGGAGGTGCAGCAGACCGTAACCACCAGCGATTAGCAAAATTTTTTGGATTCACCTAGGTGACAACTATTATGCTTCTCTATGATCTCGCTTATGGTTAGCTGGAAAATTTCCTATGAATATGCCACATGAGTTGCATAAAACCGGCAAAGTGCACTGAATGGTGGTGCATTATTAGAGAAGACCTTTTCGTGGTGGGTAACTGGGCTCATTGCGCAAAACATTCATTGCTTATCTCCTTCACAGAATCTCTCGAAGAGAAAAGTCGCCTACTTACAAGGATACCAACTCGTCGCAGCCGCTCAGGATGAGATGTGTGCAATAGAGACTTCTTTGAAATCAGATCTGACTTCCAAATCTGCTAAACGATTTCAGCAGAGAAGGTATGAACCTTTTTTATCAGGCTGTGCTTGGCCACTGCGGTGCGCCCCCTATCCATCATAGTATGCGCTTGTGAAGCTTTCATGACACGACTGCTCCAGTGGTTCGGTGGCGCAGCAGGTAGAAAAGAGGGCTTGCAACAGTGGAACAAAGTTTCGGGTCCTCGGCGCACTTTGTAACTATGCTTTTTCTTGAAACGTATGCTTAACACTCGAAAAGTAGTTTTCTACAATAGTTCGACCATCAGGGCCTCTCTCTAATCTTTATTGAGCCCTTTGAATTACTTGGAGAAGGCCTGCACTCTCACCCGATTCGTTCCAGCGGGGCCAAATAGAACTTTAATATGCTCTGAACACTTGGACCGTATCGCGGGAAGTTTCGCGATTCTTTTTCTTCGGATTCATACATCACAAAAGGTATGTGGACATTTATGCATTTGCAGTTTGCCTTTTTTGTTCTGTATGATCTACAAGAGAAAACATTTGATCAACAGGCTCTGCTGACGGACGGTTATTGTATCATCTTAAAGGCGGAGCCCGCGTTCATTTGTTGTTCCCACGCCCTCTTTGGATATCGCAGCTCACCCTATGAGGATGGTGGACGTACTAGTTTCGCAACTCAAAAATGCGAGAGAATAGCGGCGCCCGCTCGTGAAGAGTCGGCCACCCCGCCCACCTGGCGACCACTACGCCCAACTTCATTTCTAATGGTTGCCTGATGGTGCGGTTGTTCCGCTACTAACTCTCTCCACTTCGAATGGTGAGAGTGAGGTGATAAGGGAAAACAGCTGATATCAACAAGTGAGAACTCGTGCGGCCGCGCCTCTCGCCTTAAGCACGTACAACCTCAGCTCGGCGTGGGGTCCTGTATAAGGCATATCCGATGATTTTTTGCAATTTGCTTCAGTGATGAACTGCTTGCTACCTCGTTGTCACTGTCTGACGACAATGTCGTCCTACAGATGAGAGAGGCTGCATTATGAACAGATTAATTCATTTGTTACTCTTATTCTGTATTATGTATGAATCATGTTAACTACACTTATAGCTAATCGATGAGCGATTGAGGAATGTTAGCAAGAAAAGGCGCTGGAAGTCGGATGGACAAAAAGGAGATGGTATATAAGCACCAGATGGCCAGCTGCAGACGTCCGGCGGCTCTTCACGTCTTCTGACACTTCATCCGACAAGATGGTCCTCCTTTCTTCACTTTCTGCCTTGTATATGGTGAGGTTGACTTGCCCCTTTCTTACTGTTTCTCCATATCCTAACATTATCCTCATTCTTAAGTTGTAGTTACTTTAGCTCTAACATCGTCCTGAATTTCCCTTGATGAACCTGAACTCTCATAGATATTAGAATGTGATGACTTCTCTATAGTGCCTCTTCGCTCGCGACTTGCTCTCTCAATGCATATATATTCCTTTAATCACAGCCTGATATTTCAGTTATCATATCGCTTGATGATTACATTTGATGTATATATTTACTAGTATTTACATAGTATATTAGGATAAAGTTTAATTACCCAAGTTTGAGGTAGTCTTCTCAAGTGGTCAAACCCGCGTGGCATACTTATCTATTTGGAGTACGTGCGAGCAGCTATCTAGTGTAGAAGACTTATCCTCACTGTCTGAGCACCATAACTCATCACATTAAACGCGCGCGCTGCCTTAAGCTCTGAAGCCACGCCAGCGGCGCTGTATAAAATTCAACGTACGACTCATCTGCAACTCCTTCCCGTTATTCTCCGGACTCTTTCTTTTTCTTGTGTTTATGATTATGTGACTCGTTTGTTATTAGTCGATTAACCTCTTGAGGACGATTGATGTTACTTGTCGTTATGGCTTGTTAGTTTAATTACTCTAGTTTGAGGCTCTATATTCGGTCGATTTGACAACAAACTCGGCGTGGTGCTGCGGGGTAACATCTGCTAGAGAACACCGGGCGGGCAGTATGGCTCTACCCTCCAGCTTAGACGGAAAGTTCTTACTATTATTACTGGTGAATGCAACATATTTGCAATGGGCCTTGCATTTTATGTCTAATAACTGGAAGAATTGTTTTCCCCCACTTTGCTGTTATCACATCGAGTGAAAAAATATGCACGCTGCGATAATATGTGATGATTATCGCGAAAATAGAGGGAAGATTGCAGAAGGGTGCTTTTGCCCCTTTTTGCGCCTCACACTGTACGACAACCTCATAATTGACCTCGAGGAAGACAGCTTCATCAAATGACCATACTGGTCCCTCCAGGGCATCTAATGATGGGAATGGCGGAAGTTCCTTAAGAACTAAAAGAGGAGTTTCCCAATCGATGAGGATGTGGAGGTTTCGAGAGACGGTTGTGCACAGTTACCATTAATATCTTGTGTGCTTCACTTATGCACTGGTCCACGGCACCGTATGCGTGTGGTTTAGGAGAATGAAGAAATAACCTTTAAACGATCAAGTGCAAGGAAAAGCAGCATATTTTCGCTACCAAAAACCACTTGCGCGATTGATAAAACTAGTGAAAAGAAGTGAGAACTCGAGCGACTCACGTTTGGAATTTTTATAAGTTCTCTATGTGGCCCTACGCCATTTTTGTTAGGATATCTTATGTGCTTGCTCAATGTTTCGCGCTACTCACACCAATATATGCTACAATAAAGCAGCCAATCAACACCATCAATTTAATTGCTTTCACTGAGATCGAAATGGAATTTCTCGGAAAATTCATCCACAGGATGAGGAGCAGAGATGGTCGAAAGGTTGAACTGGTGCGTAAAACTACTTTCCAAGTGTTTAGCATGAGTTTCGAGAGAAAGCAAATTTACTAAGTGCATCAAAGATCCGAACCTTCGTTACACTGCTATGAGTTCGCTCACCTATCTGCTGCGAAACCGAAGAACGGAAGCGTTGTGTCACGAACGTATCCAAAGCGCAAAGTATGGGGAAGGCGCACCGCAATGCTTGAGCGCAGTAGGAAAAAATGTCCGCCACTTTCCTCCTAAAAATGGCTCAGCATATTTGGAAGTAAGATTTGCAGCGTCCTAGACGCTTCTAGAAGAATACATCTCATCTGAATGGCCATAGCGAGTTGGTGTCCTTCCCTTGTTAGCCAAAAGAGGAAAAGTGGACCTTTGTTCTGGTCACTAATGATGATTACCTTCACATTCAGACTGGAGATGTCACTTAGTGAAGGGAAGTTTGTGTCGAAATCTTGATCAATGTAGCGCAGGACTTTCTTCTAACCTAATAGCAACTAGCTGCAGATGACGTTCAGATATGTAGGATGAAGCATGAAAACTGAGCGAAATAGGAGTGCCTCAGATTTTGGAAGATATTAGGTTGTCTCAGAAGTTCGTGACCGTCTTCAGAATCTCGTATCAGATCTTCCCGTGCCCGTTCTGAGATGATCTAGTCATGTGGTCTATCAGAGGTGTGTTAAGCAAGCGTCCTACTGCTTCTTTACCATCGTTGGAATTTATCATTTTCGACACACTTCGGAACACGAATCTCCACCAAGCCACAACGTGGTTGGAGCCACAAGCGGCATTTCTCTGAGTTAGGTCCTGATGGTACCTTCCACAGTACGGCGCTTGAAATGGCCCGATCGCTTTCGCTTATGTGACTTCTATCTGGGAGAAAAACTTCGTCCAGGGAGGCCACCTGCCTTGGATTTGGACCTACTGTGTTCCTTGATTAGAACCAATTCGTACAATCAAATCGCTATCTAGTACTTACACTTGATTGGAATGACAGAGGCCTCGCTCCCTTCAAAAAAGTATTGAAGTTCGTTCAAAATTTTTCTCATGATTTGACCGATACTCTAAAGGGAGCGCATGTGGGTACTGTCTACGACCTCTCCCCGCTCCCGCCATTTGGATGGTTGAACAGCGTTGTAGCTGAATATGGAGATGTCTCTAGGTGAATCACTCCCGGAAGCGCCAGTGGCTAGATCCCCCAGAAAGGGCAGAACCGGTAGCGCAATCCTACCAATCCGTAGGGCGGTGAGAGTGTGTGGTGGGGTTTCTATCTCACCTCCTCAGGGAGAATACCTTCTTCTCAGCGCTGCGAGCAAACCCTGTGTAATCAACTGCAGGGGAGGGGGTGGATGAGAATCCTTACCATTTAGTCCCGCAACCGAGCAATGTTTGCCTACTCCACCACAGCTCAGGGTCACACGTTTGGAAAATGACACTGCTCGAGATCCTGAAGCTTAGCTGGGGAATTCCACCACAGTCTTCGTGTAGCCCTGACTTAGCTCCTTCCGATCGTCGTGTTAACTCATCCCTCATCCTCTGAGTAAAAAATACGATTTTTGCAAGCACATTAAAAATGACCCAGCTGCTTTCTCGGCACGGAACCAAAAGCTCGTGCAAGCAAAGGCAACCACTCCCTGAATGGTGATTGGCAACAAGTTGCCGATGAAGGTAACATATATATTGTTGATCAAAATTGCTTCTCACTGGAATAAAAACTTAACTCGAAAAAAGTTAGAAATGGTCACGAACTTCTGGGACATCCTAATACTATAGAACATTATCATCTAAACCTATCACCACTACCACTGTCGCAATATGATTGCCACAATTCCGCGGGCATGAGTCGCTCGCGGAAGATCTATTGTGGCATGGGAGTGGCGCTGGCAAGCTCATTCCAATTCTTCTAGAGAACCATCTACTTCTGTTCCGCAGGCTCTAAAACTGCAGGTCTGATGAGACGAACAGGTCAGCGGATTCACAATCAGATAGAGTGTGCAGCGAGAACAACGCACAGGAATGTGACCTGGAATAAGTTCTAAGGTCATCGGCTCATGCGCATGATAATGGATTTACATATAAGTCGTAATTATGTTGGTGGCCATCTCACAAATCCAGGCTCATGCTGGCGGTGACAGCAATTTGCTTGGCTCTACCCTTAGACTTAATACTGACCGTCAACCTTGCTTTCCCTGGGATGCTTTCAAAAGCTGCATAAAAAAGACCTTCAAGGGTAGGCCTTGTCATCATGCCTTGCGCACGTATCGCACTATTGATCTTGCCTCAGAATAAATCGCACCTGCCAGTACCAGACGAATTAAATGGGGTGTTATCTTAAACCATGTCAAAGGCTTTGGAAACTGGTCCAGCAACCTCATTAGTGCGACTTTCCGAAACAGCATACAGAAATCGGGTCGAAGGGGAGAGCAGTTCCTTGACAATATCACACACAGTAGCGGAAAAACGTGGAGAAATAATGGCGTTTCCAACCATTTCACTTATCAACTCTTAACTGAGTTCAAAATGATAGAAACGCTGCTCATAAAGTTAATATATTGTGCCTGATATGGTAAAATACAATACTTGGTACAGCAGGGGTGCCGCAGAGGTGAGTGGAGTCACCTAGCACGAGCGCGGTCACACGGCGAAATCAAGGATTGGCCATTGACGGAGTCAACGTAGCTATCTCTCCTAAGCTGACTGTTGGACACCAGTCTTGTCTGGGAAGACGCTGTTGCTGTATATTCATACTGTTTTGTATATCGACTGGCACCCACATGGCACTGTGTGGGCCACAGCGGCCACAGCAAAAGCACTACTATTTTGAAAGGCATTGGAGTGCGACCAGCCTCCCGAGCTTCATTACCTTCGATAGCTTCATTCTTTGAGCCTGTATCCTTCACTAATTTATGCTTTGAGGTTGTATCGTGCATTGAAGTTGCGTGCCTTGCAGTTCTCACAATACGCAGATGTTATTCTAAGTGAGCGGTGATTTATTGGGCAGTCATGAGCTAGCCTCTGCTGACTCATTGAACGAAGGATCCGGCTTTCCCACGTATAATTTTCTCTTCCTCTCAATTTCCTCTTTAGGACACAGTGTACTTTCGTTCCAAACTCTCAGAAATTTTACAATGTAAAACATTGTCAACGCGGTAGAGGCGTACTAAACTGCGATATTCTTTATCATTCTGCCCCGAACCACGACTGACCGGTACGTCCGCTCACTTACCTAGAATTCTGGATGGACACTCATCGATGGGGTCTGGAATGGTGTTTACAGATATGAAAACCAAAATTGCTACCTGCATCTCACAGGCGGGTCATGAGCAAGCAGAACCCCCGATTCTGCTTAGGTGGTTGGCGCCTGTAGCATAGATCCTCAGCATTTTTAAGTGAAATGGATGTTATATCCCCTTCCAAAAGGTCAAAGCACCTCTAGGTACGAGGTTTCAGCCGTATCAAAACTGTTACAAAACATCAGAAAATCGGATAGGGCTTACATGGGTTATAAACAAAAGACTGCGCACACGCAGGGACCGAACCCAGTTGATACCGCTTCCTAACGGAGGGACTTGCCACTGCGTTGCATACATACTTGTCGCTCTGTATGTGTTGTGAGATGCATGGACATTACAACATTGCATATTTTAAGAGTTAGTGACTCGCTTCAGAACCTATCGGTCTACCTAAGTCTCTATTCAAGGTTCCATAGTAAGCTGGCAGACCTTCCTAAGATCAACCTGCTCGATTTTTTACACGAAGCATTATAAGGCGTGCCTATTCTGAGATCTATAGAAACTGCTAGGTTCCGAGTTTTTTACTTTCATAGAGGCTTGATTCATTATATGATTGATTTTGAGCAACCATTTTGTTAAAAAGTGATCACAGAATGAATCGGCTTGTTCCAAAATTTTTGCTTTCATAGAGGCTTGATTCATTCTGTGATCACTTTTAAACAACCATTTTGGCAAACGCACGCTGACATGAAAAACCCTGTGTGGAGCACATTCACTGACACGATATGATCCTCTTCAGCTTCTTCTCGTGTGATTGCCCCCATATCTCATCTATCACTATCTCCGCTCGACATCATAAATAATCGGTATGTGAGCAGTACAGTATAGCTAAAGGGAAGGTTGCAAGAGTTAACACACTGCGAGGTCTGGTACCTGACAGTATAGTGATAGAAAGAGGGAGAGAGTCAGTAAAGATTTCGTTTCATCCATTTCTATCAATTATTATGACGACATGTCACCCATTACGATCTGTCCTACTATATTTAATTCGCTAAGAATGTCCGGTTGTGCATGTGCTTCCAAATTCGGAAGTGTTATGAGGGGTAGCACGAGGACACAATTGGTGGGTGAAAGACTGATAAAGGCTTGAGGAGGAAGTGTGGTATAGACTGAAGTGCCTAAAGGAGGACTCACTAGAAATAAGAAAGTTGAGTGATTATGAGCTTGTATCCAACCTTCCGCTAAATCGGTGGACTTAGACTTTGATGTCCTTTTCAAAAGATCTTCAACGATTGGGCGCACCGGCTCCGTGTACAAACTCACCCGTGCGCGTATGCGGCGCGGTTTCTTCACGGCACTGCGGCGACGGGCGGGCGAAGGGTGATCGCTTGCGCCTCCGCCACTGTGCTTCAATCAGAAGCCCCTTTTATGCCCCATTATGTGGAAGGAGGAGGAGAGAAAAGAGGATTGAACAAATAGTGAACGCTCATAGGGGAGTTAGTGGTAATGGTGAGCAGAGAATACAGAAAAGTCGAGAATCAGAGCGTATTATTTCAGTCAACAGCGGAACTGGCAGAATGATTCCCTAATGGGACGTGACGTTATAGCGTTATAAGGTCACAACCGACTGTTGGCAATTTGCCAAACCTCAGCTTGAACTTTCGTGTAAAGCTGCTTGCTTCGTTTTCACAATCGAAGGAAACTATGCCGCCAGTTCTGCCATTCACTGAAGTAATTCGTGATAGTCGACTTTTCTGTGATCTCCTACCACTACCACTAACTCACATATGCACCCACTATCTGTTCAATTCCCTTCCTCTCTCTACTTTTCCCTCCTCTTCCTTCCACATAAAAGAGGCTGCTGGATTGGAGCACAGCGCCGGAGACGCGGGCCATCGCCTTTCGCTCCGCCCTGCCGCGCCGTGAAGAAACCGCGCCGCATACGCGCATGGGTGAGTTTTTCCCTCCTCCCGGGCGCACCAGAGGTCACCGATATAAGCTCATAAGAGATAAAATAAAGTCAACAGAGTACCGCAATTCTTTTACTCAACGGATTATCAGTTTTTGGAATAGTTTGCCAACCAGTACTATAAATTCGAGTTCTCCTAAGTCGTTTAGGAGCAAAGTGAGAAAAGTTATGATTTCACAAGGGTGGTTCTGAGAACAGAAACTAAATTATTACACTTTGAAAGGCTGAGTGGCGATTTGATGATCGTATTTCCTAGCTGTGTTTTAAGTCATGTTAGTTAAGATGTGTTTTGTGTTTACAATGAGAAATGTTGTTTGTGTTTCAATTCTTTTCTTTGCTATACTATAGTTCTTACCTAGTTGCACCTCGCTGCGAAGCTCTGTCTGCGAGTATAGAGCTGGGTCTCAGCAAAGTTGGCGGACCTACTAAGCTGGTATCCGGAGTCCTGTGTGGCGCGTGGATGGACTTGCAGTGTTGGCGGCCACTGCCCTTCTGCCCTGATTACCCTCTCCTCACCGCAGCTCCGTCCTGTCTTCCCACTGAGTTCTATG
>MU912868.1:6909-37394 GCA_036418165.1 Cooperia oncophora
ACATGGATTAGCTTGCAGTTTGCTAGCGGTTCTTTCCTTCTCTCTTGCCGCCTGCTCCTATTCAAGCGTACGCTACGCATCCCCTTACTGTACCCAGTTTGCCCGATTCAATCCATATGCCTCCTTCCCCTGCATGGGCTCAGATCCGACTGAGTACGCGCAAGGAGTGAGGATGGGAGAAGGGGTCACTCGATACTAACTCCCACCTTCCTCACCTCACCCCATTCCGTACTCGCCACTCCACCCCCCCCCCTTGCCCCTTGCACGCGCTTACGTCCAGCTGCCACGCGAGCAACCCGTGCAATGGCTCGGAGTGTAGTGGTTTTCTTATGTAGTGGAGAGTGTTATCACAACCAAAACAACTTTTAGTTCGTTACGGTAACATAGATTGGCTTGCAGTTTTGTTAGCGGTTGTTTCCTCATCCCTTGGTGCGCGTTTCTACTGAAACGCGCGCTACGCACCCCTCACTGTACCCCCTCCCCGCGACCCTCCCCTCTGCCTCCCTCCCATACACTTGCTCAGCTCCGGCTGAGCACGTGCAGGAGAGGGAGGCAGGGCGACCCGGTACCCCACCCTGCCCCCGCACGAGCACACGTCCAGCTGCCACGCCAGCAGCAGCTCGTGCAATGGTGGAGTGTACGAATGGTTGTCTTATATAGCGGAGGCTGTTATCACAATCAAATCATTGGACTGCTACATCCTCCCAGTCGGTTACCGGTTTGCCTAGCGGTCGTTTTCGCCTAGCTTTCGATCAAGTCGGCTTCAGAGACATAAAAATTCAGTACGATTCCTTAGCCTCCCAAGAGATCTGTACAGATTACAGATAGTTTTTTGTGCTGAAGTTTCGGCGAACATCGCTTTCTTCCAAGCCTGCTCGTCAAAACTTATCATCGAAACAAGTCAACCAATCACAGTAAGAAAACACGGCCTAGGAGATTCTATTAGAACCAAGCCGTAAGGCCACCTAACCTCTCCACGGGTAGGAGTTTTAGTCCATTAGCAACTTCTTACCTTTATTGCAGGGCATTCAAAGTTTCAAGACTACGAGAAGCTAGAATCTTTATATGCTTTGAAATTCTGAAGTAATCGGTCGGAGGGCTTGAGGGAACATACAAATTTGGACATGCACTTGGTTAGTGATGGGCGCAAAAAGTGAGGATGCAATTTGAAAACGCAAATGGCGGTATAGCACATAAAAAGTTGAGAGACTAGGAAAGGCAAACAGGTTTAGTCTTGCTCTGGCAATGACTGTTCATGAGTACAAAGTCAGAGAAAAGTGGCTAGAATGGAGACCGATTATGTACTGCAGGTATGTCGATGATTGTTTCGTCACTCACAGATGAACACCTGGCTTAACGAGCAGGCTTAACATATAAAGTCAACGCGCAGAAAGCCGACATAGAATTGGCTTGCCATTACTCAATGTACAAATACATTTCTCGCAAGATGTTCATAAAATGAGGTATGTTTTCTTTGTGTGCATATAATGAAACTCTTTCCAGTCCTTTATTCAGACGACGTTTCGGGCCGTAAGCCCTTCTTCAGGTCTACAAACATATATTATATTGTCCACACCAACATCATCTAATTATATACATACATTACCAGAAATCGTAAGAGGAACAGTCAATTAACAACTGACCGGATTCCTATGGAAAGGAGGGTCTGGGGTAGGAGTGGGTGCGGGAGTTTGCTGCAAGATGGTCTTGGATGTAAGGCAAACAGTGACACGAAACATCGACTCACCTCCCCAGCTGTCCTTCCGTCTAGAAATGGGACAGCTAGTTCGGCGAAGCAGGGATGAGATGGTGATAAGTGATACCCTGTCATTGTCATATGTCACGTATCATCAGTTATGACATATCATGTGCAGCAATCAGCTCCATCGTCCTCCTTAGAAGGGATTATCCGGATAACTGGCTGGATTCCGGATAGCCCTTAGATGTTCATCTAGCCTTTTGTAGAGTGGCCGTCCTGTTTCTCCAATGTAGAACTCTGAACATGAGGCGCACTCTACTTCGTAAACGGTGTTCATCAAAAGGCAGATTTTTCGTCCCTCTCGGCAGTAAGCACAGTTCTCGCGGCCACATCGGTCTTCGTACACTCGTGACGACGTAAGGAGACGACGAAGTGTTGGCGGTGGTCGAAAAATCAGGCGAATTGGCATCCCTGAACTCCTTATAACACGATTGACGTCCTTCGCAAAGGAGTCTGATAGATAGGGGAGTATCAGTATCCTGATTTTTCGACCACCGCCAACACTTCGTCGTTTCCTTACGTCGTCACGAGTGTACGAAGATCGATGTGGCCGCGAGAACTGTGCTTACTGCCGAGAGGGACGAAAAATCTGCCTTTTGATGAACACCGTTTACGAAGTAGAGTGCGCCTCATGTTCAGAGTTCTACATTGGAGAAACAGGACGGCCACTCTCTACAAAATGGCAAGGTTATGAAACAACCGAGCGGCTATCCGGAAATCCAGCTAGTTATCCGGATAATCCCTTCTCGAAACATCGTTCCTCACGCCACACGAATGAAAGCGCGCCTGAACTCAAGGTGCGCGTAATCCACAGGAACATTAGCGACCCGGTGGAGAGGAAGATCAAAGAAGCGTTGGAGATTCGAAGGAGGAACCCACCGATTAACAGCAGGGAGGAGCTAAGGAGGACGATGGAGCTGATTGCTGCACATGATATGTCATAACTGATGATACGTGACATATGACAAATGACAGGGTATCACTTATCACCATCTCATCCCTGCTTCGCCGAACTAGCTGTCCCATTTCTAGACGGAAGGACAGCTGGGGAGGTGAGTCGATGTTTCGTGTCACTGTTTGCCTTACATCCAAGACCATCTTGCAGCAAACTCCCGCACCCACTCCTACCCCAGACCCTCCTTTCCATAGGAATCCGGTCAGTTGTTAATTGACTGTTCCCTCTTTTGGATTTCTGTATGTATGTATATAATTAGATGATGTTGGTGTGGACAATATAATTATGTTTGTAGACCTGAAGAAGGGCTTACGGCCCGAAACGTCGTCTGAATAAAGGACTGGAAAGAGTTTCATTATATGCACCACAAAGAAAACATATGAATCAATGAAACTCAGGAACCCTCTGATATTGCATGATTTGAAAATCCTACAAAGGCAATTCCATCTATGTAGGAATACTTTTCATCTGAATGTTGGATTATGTTGCGACCATACTGGCCCTTCCCTGATGAATCGCTAATTTTCCTCCTTGAAATGCCAAGCAGTCAACGATATACCCCAATTTCTATTGAACATTCGGTCCGTCGATTCTACTATTACCGTCATGATGCCGTACGAAACAGCATAGAACATCTCCAAGGCTGCTTTCTGGATGCCACAATTGCAGAACAAAACGTTAAGGAAGCACATCTAAAGGCGGCTCTCCTACAAAGATTGAGTTCGGATTGCTGGAATCAACTCATTGCCTGTCATCGAGAAAAATGCGACATCCTTCGTTCAGAAATACGCTCCCGGCTGGCGAACAAATTCGCGAACCTTCAGTCCAGAAAACTGCTTCCTCGTCTCATTATTAGAAACTTCGAAACCACACGAAGCGATGTTACTGTTTCTTTATGGAGCATGAGCACGGCACGGTCGGACGAAGCATTGTAAACTTTACTTTAATCTTGGCCCAAGCTTTGCACCAAGGCCAAGGTTCTCTGATGACGCAAGGATAGAAATTATGACGGCAATTCATAAATTCAGTTACTCGTATAGCTGGAAAGAACAGATCGGAGCAACAGTGCCTACACTGCAAAAAAACATTGAGAAAAAACTATGCCATTCCCGCATAACCGAGTTTGTGCTCCCACACACAATCCAACATTTTTATCACAGCTGAGCGAATTGCAAACCAATGTTCTACGGGTGTTTGACCATCACAAAACACTCACACTTCCCGACAACATGACTACCTCGGAACGACGTGGTTTGCGGAAGGCAATGTCGCTAAAACGCTCGTTACGATTCTCGGTCGGCGATAAATGTGGAGGATTTGTCGTTATGTCACGCGAGAGAGATATAGCCCTGTCAGAAGCGGTTTTATCAGACTTGTCAACGTACAACGTATCTACCCAAAACCGCTACAGACAATGAACATAAAGACGAATGCTCAAACTCAGAGGAGGTTGATAAGAAAGGCTACGTCCAAATTTGGAAACAAGGACTTTGACTCGACTCCTTCCCAAGTATACGTGCATTCCCACGTATTACCAGCTTGTAAAAACACACAAACTGGAAACCACTGGAGAAAGAGTCATGGTTCACAATGACAACATCAAGACGAGACCAATTGTCTCCTCATGCGGAGGTCCAACCGATGCAGTTAGCTGGTTCTTGCAGCACATGCTATCACCGTTGCTCAATTACGTACCAGCACATCTGAAGAATGCAGACCATTTCCTGCGTAACTTGCGAGGAACGACCATTCCTGTCGATTCTAGAACAACATATCAAAGTTTCGATGTGTCTGCGTTGTACACGAACGTGGACACAAGGGTTGCTGTAGAAGCGTGCATAAATCTCCTGCGACAGCATCAGAACAGTTGTCAGCTTTATGGACTGTCCATCGACGATATAGAAGAGCTTCTGATGAATGTTGTGAAATTCAACACGTTTTGTTTTTCGGAACAACATTTATCTGCAGACGCGTGGATTAGCGATGGGCAGCGATTTGCACCGCTTCTCGCAATCCTATTCATGGATCGTTTGGAAAGGCGTTCGCTATCATCGGGATTGCTGTTCTACGGCCGTTACATAGACGACATATTTGTCGTTGCGAAGTCCAGAACAGCATTACGTCAAACCTTCTTGAAGCTAAACTCAGTGCACTCAACTATTGCACTGACAGTCCGAGATGGAACCCTGAACACGACGGTATTCCTGTCCGTCTTTGAACACCAAAGTGAAACTGTCGGCAGGAAATGTACTTTCCATGTGGCATAAGAAACCCGCTTCGAAGAACATCCTAATACACTCGAGAAGCTGCCACCCTCTTTTTATGAAGAGGAATATAGTTCAGAATGCCTTGACGACAGCTCGGAGGTTGACGTCCACTAATGTTCCTGTAGTGACAGACACCGTGACGCGTATACTTCACGAGAATGGGATATGGAAGAGGACACGTAAATTGTTGGCGCCCATATCAGGTACCAGATGCCATCCCACTGATACTCCCGTATCTATCAGACTCCTTTGCGAAGGACGTCAATCGTGTTATAAGGAGTTCAGGGATGCCAATTCGCCTGATTTTTCGACCACCGCCAACACTTCGTCGTCTCCTTACGTCGTCACGAGTGTACGAAGACCGATGTGGCCGCGAGAACTGTGCTTACTGCCGAGAGGGACGAAAAATTCTGCCTTTTTGGATGAACACGTTTACGAAAGTAGAGTGCGCCTCAATGTCAGAGTCTACATTGGAGAAACAGGACGGCCACTCTACAAAAGGCTAGATGAACACCGAAGGGCTATCCGGAATCCAGCCAGTTATCCGGATAATCCCTTCTAAGGAGGACGATGGAGCTGATTGCTGCACATGATATGTCATAACTGATGATACGTGACATATGACAATGACAGGGTATCACTTATCACCATCTCATCCCTGCTTCGCCGAACTAGCTGTCCCATTTCTAGACGGAAGGACAGCTGGGGAGGTGAGTCGATGTTTCGTGTCACTGTTTGCCTTACATCCAAGACCATCTTGCAGCAACCTCCCGCACCCACTCCTACCCCAGACCCTCCTTTCCATAGGAATCCGGTCAGTTGTTAATTGACTGTTCCCTCTTTTGGATTTCTGTTATGTATGTATATAATTAGATGATGTTGGTGTGGACAATATAATATATGTTTGTAGACCTGAAGAAGGGCTTACGGCCGAAACGTCGTCTGAATAAAGGACTGGAAGAGTTTCATTATATGCACTACAAAGAAAACATATGAATCAATGAAACTCAGGAACCCTCTGATATTGCAAATGAGGTGATATAGAAAACCTAGCAGTAAAAATATAATTTTTCATCCCAGCTCGACTCATTCCTCTAATCCCAAGGAGGCCATTGTCAAGGACATGTTTCGTATGGTCTCTGCGGTCCCGTCTGAAGGCGAGTGCAGAACAGAGTCGATGAACTTGGACTATTCCTGCGCCAGAATGCGCTATATTAGGCGGGGGCAGACCAACATGGCCACCGACTGGACGAACTTAATACACAAGCAGACAGGGAAGCAGAGCAGACATGTTACCTGTATCACATTTTGTTCGGGAATAAACTGACAAAGGGAAGCGATACCAACTCGTCCTGGCCATTCAGAATGAGATGTATACTCCTAGAAGCGTCTTCGGACGCTGATATCAAATCTGGCTTCCAAATCTGCTAAACGATTCTGGGTGAGGAGTTACGGACCTTTTTTGCTACTGTGCTTAACCATTGCGGTGCGCCCCCTGCTTATGCTTCGCGCTTGTAAACCCTTCGTGACCCAACCGCCATCGTGGCTCGGTGGCGCAGTAGGTAAGTGGATGGACTCACAGTCGTGCGATGGGGGTTCGAGTCCTTGATGCGTTTCGTAGTTTTGCTTTTTCTTGAAACGTGCGCTCAACACTTGGGAAGTAGTTTTGCATACCTGTACGACCACCAAGACCCCTCCCTGCTGCTTATTAGACCCTATGTCTGAATTTTGAGAGGGGTTTCATTTTGACTTCAGTGAAAGCATTCATTTTCATAGCGTTGGTATGGCAGCTTTATTTAACGCATATATTTTTGTAATTAATGCGACTTTTTTCGCACTCGAACGGTAGAAGGCAATGGCTTCATTCACTTAAACCACACGCATACTTGATATGGACTTGTATAAATGTGAAGTTCCATACAAGGGCAATGCGGTACAAAGGACACTCTATCGCGGCTTACATCCCCAAAGTGACGTAGCTGTTCTTCTAGCTCCTAGGGAACTTTCTTCATCGCCATCACACGTGATCAGAGAGGGATCCGTATTGTCGTCCTCTACGAGCTTATATTCCTTCGCGTCAATTACAGGTTGTCTACCGGTGACTGTCGACAACCTTGTAATTGACATTGACACTCATTCGTACCCCAGAAAACTCAAAAAAAACCTTTTTCGCTGAAACGTTGCCTATAGGTGTAATTCGATGCCCAGATCACGAATATCACATTCGTTTCGAGCGCTGGAGTCATTTGGCGCCATTCTGCGCCAAGTTGGCGCCCACCATTTTTTTCACCAAAGTCGATGAAAAACTTGCAGATGGGGTTAATTGAGCTCCTGATTACGGAACCAGCATTCGCGCTAGGCGCTGGTGCGATTTGGCGCCATTATGCGCCAATTTGGCGCCATATTGGCGCATCATGGCGCCAAATCGCGCCAACGCTGGAAACCTGTGTGATATTCTTAATCAGGACCTCAATTAACCCCCATATGCAAGTTTTCATCAACTTTGGAGGAAAAAGTGGTGGGCGCCAAATTGGTATGCATAAGAACATGTTGAAATCTTATCGTTGCCACGACACTTTGCATTTTTATAGGATGTGAATTTTCGCAGATCAAGCGTACTAGGCAGATATGCATGTATGTATTTGGTCCCTGCATGAACGAGTTAGGTAGAAGTGTAATTTTTCACGAAAATCGTTCGCGGGGCTCAATAAAGAGCAGGGAGTTGTCTTGGTGGTCGGACAGGTATGCAAAACTACTTCCCAAGTGTTGAGCGACGTTCAAGAAACAGCAACTTTACGAAAACGCAATAAGGAAACGACCCCATCGCAACGTTTATGATCCATCCATTACCTTACTGCGCCACCGAGCCACGATGGCGGTTGGGTCACGAAGGGTTTACAAGCGCGAAGCATAAGCAGGGGGGCGCACCGCAATGGTTAAGCACAGTAGCAAAAAAGGTCCGTAACTCCTCACCCAGAATCGTTTAGCAGATTTGGAAGCCAGATTTGATATCAGCGTACGAAGACGCTTCTAGGAGTATACATCTCATTCTGAATGGCCAGGACGAGTTAGTATCCTTCCCTTGTGAGATGGTTTTACGCGCCTGTACAGAAAAAGCGGATCTTCAGGAAGCGGTTGGACTAGTTGAGATCCCTCCCCAATCCGAAAGAGATAGCTAGTCTGCAACCATCTGACTGACCCAAATTGTGTTCAGGGAGGACTGGGGAGTGTATGACTTCAGGAGTGGACTGCCTCATCACGTGTCATGTTTGCGGGGACGAATTTTGGAGTGATTGTGAAACGAGAAGACGCTCCATGTCCAGAAGCACTGGGATGGAACAAATGATCCCGATATGCAATTCTTTCTCCGGAGCGTAAGAGAGAGCAGTGATTCAAAAAAATTCAAACAGTGGAATTGCGTGAAATTCACGATATGGTGTTTCATTTACCAGATGAGAACGGCGATTTCGCGATTAGGAGCACATAGCCCCTGCGGCGGTAAGGCGTCTACGGTTGCGACAAGATGGGAAGAAAATGGATCGACCGCAATCGGATCTGAACCGATTAATGTTGCATTATCAAATTGTGGTAGCGTTTTGATAGTCATAACACCCTCCACAACATAACATAACACCCTCCATCAGAACCATTGCACGGGCTATTCGCGTAGCAGCTGAGCGTGACCTGTAGGGTGGCTGAGCGGGGAATAGCTGAGGTTAGTTTGGGGATAGGTGAGGTGAAGGGGTACCATATTGGCGCGACCGACGCTCGCCTGAACAGGAGCACGCAGCGACTGCGGAGACCGAAGAATCCGTGGCTGTCATAAGATGGGGAGGACAGTAATCGATTATCCATGACCAGATTTTAAACTTTTCATTATAAAAGTGCCCTGCGACTATATGGCGCGTTCCTACATTTATTTGATTAGAAGACACCGGTTAGTCACCATGAGAGCATCATAAATGCCTAAGACAGTAGTATCGCCCTGCTTATGCCTTACTTTGCTCCTTTCTTTCACGAGTTAAGAAGTGAGGCTCTGAGCCCGGCGAAGCCGGGCTTCCAAGAAGGAGGAGAGCTCGGCGTTAGCCGGGCGATCCGACTGGTAAAGTGATATTTCAACTGAGGTTCAATATCCACATGTTGCCATCTGACCCTAGCGCATCTCGCCTCAGCTTGGTCATGTTAAAAGAAGATCACACGATGCCCTATTCAAGACGGCGCGAGGGCGACAATGAACGTATGGAGTTGACAAGTTTATTTGGCTAACGTTTCGGTCTACTTGCCTTCGACGTGCCTGAAAAGTCGAAGATAAGGTGACCTACCGCCGAATGCCATTTCAGACTTAAGAGCAGCTCACCATAGACTAAAGGCGTCTAGGGAGGTCTCGTAGCTCACAAGCACAAACCAACTAACCTTAGGAGGCACGGCTAGCTTGAGTTTCGTTCACCGCTGAACTTACTCACCGTGAGTTGGTTCTGCTGACTCAGCCCTTCGATTCGTAGCCGATGTTTTTGTTCAAATTGTGGTTTCCGCAACGCGACTGCAAGATTTGCAGGCTAAAGTGTGAGGCTCACGCGTCGAGATCCTCAGACTTGGAACTCCGCACCTCCCTCTCCACACATTCCGAGACCACTCAGGGGCGGGGTTTCTGAGGCTTCGATTTCTCCAAACCGTTCAGATGTCTCTTCACCCCGAGCAAAGTAGTCGCCCGGTTTCGGGCAGGCAGTGCCTTGCACTGTGTTATCTTCCCTCATGGGGAGACGGTGACTGCATGGTATTAGGCGTGATCTATTTGGTCTCAGCACCCTCTTTCTCAAGCCCTAGGATCCTGACTTCCCCTGATGTCAATTCCGCCTGTTTGCGACTTCAGTATTCGGCGCGATAGTTTGAAGTGGTTCCGTCCAGCCTCACACCGCAACAGAAACAAGGGCCCAAGAAACTCAGAGTACTCACGCACTCCAATGTCCTTAAAATATCGGTCAGCAATAAGGAGAGAATTTGGGGAACTACCGAAGATTGCACAGGGTACGGACTGCTGTAATGAGGGCGGTACAGCTACCAGAACTTGTGGTATCACGTCTAAAGTGTGACCTCTCCCCCCTTCCCGAGTTGTCTTGTAGGATACGGGCTTGGCTTCTGAAGCTGGTTCTGGGCCAACTCCTACCGTTCATCAATGCCCACCTCAGTAATACCAACAATCCTCTTAACCGACACTAATGCTATAAACCAACAAAGCTCGACCAGTTGCGCGTGGCCAGGCACGGGAGGAATCATGTTATCGAGTCGTTTGACGTCACGTCCCGTTGAACCCGCATGTTAACAATGGTGCTGCAAGCCACTTTCGAACTGCTCAAAGAAATTTAGGTGGTCTGGGCGGTACTATAAGCACTTCAGAGACCTGGCGAATGGGTCAGCGGTTGGCATCCAATCCTGGCTATAGCCTATATGTCCAGGATAGAGAGGCCCTGCTTCAGCGCCCGACTTATTTTGTAACGCAGGTATGAATACATAGGCGACTGGTTCACTGTGTGTACTGAGGCGAGAGACACGTGTTTCAGCTTGCTAACACCCAGGGAGACAATATCCAACCCACTCGCAAGAAGCCACTGAACACCTGACTCCCCCAACGTACAAGCTCTTATTGAGCGAGGGTGCTAACGTACAATGGTACTGCTTGCCGGGCAACAAGAATATCCTGATTTATTTTCGGTTGGTGCATCCACTGAGGGCAAAGCAGGCTGTCAGCATAGGGCAGCATAGGCCCCTGCTCTGGTCTTGGTACTGCTCAGACCACCTGAATATGAACACTATAGAGACTCTTTGACAAGTGTCATCACGTGGGTGGTCGATAGGCCGTACATGGTTATCGATGTCTCGTGTTCTCCGAGCAGTTCATACGTGGCCTTGCATGGCACCTTCGTTTGACACGCTTGGTGTAAGACGTGATGTCAAACGACTCGATCACATGATTCCTTCCTGAACCTGGCCACGCGCAACTGGTCGTGCGATTGGTTGGTATTACTGGAGTGGGCAGGGATGAAGGAGCTGGCCCTGAACCAGAAGCGAAGATATACTGCAGGACAGCTCGGAGGAGGTCACACTTCAGACGTGAAATCACAACTTTTGATAGCTGTGCTGATCAGTCCACACCCTGTGCACCTTCGGTAATGTTTTTTTTGACGGTAACCTTTGGTAGTATTTTTTTACGGTAAAGGTCTCATCTCGAGCTCTTGAGGTAGGGCTTTAAAGTCTCCTCCTTTACTGCTGCCTGATGTTACGAGGACATTGGAGTGCGTGAGGTTTCTGAGTTCTTTGAACCTTTGTTTCAGTATAATCTACTCGATCTCATGCACTCCTGTGGGGAGGAATACATTGTCGAAACCAGGCGACTCATCCGCTTGGGGGAAGGAACATTTGAACGGTTCAAAGAAATAAAGTCTTCAGGCCCCCAGTAGGTGGTTCAGAATGTATGGAACAGAGAGGTGCGGTAATTCCAAGTCTGAGGATTTTGACGCAAGAACCCCACACTTCAGCCCGCAAGACTTCGCAGTCGTTTTGCAGAAACCCCAAATTGAACAGGAAAGTTGAATGCCTCGCAATTGCAAGTGAATCGCCCACTTCGCTGACCTGTGTGGGCTCCAGTTGCCATCGGCTCCGGGTCGAAGGCCTGGGTCAGCAAAAGCAACCTAAGGTGAGTCAGTTTAGCGGTGGTCGAAATCTAAGCTAGCCGTGCTCTCCTAAGGTTAGTTGGTTTGTGCTTGTGAGCTACGAGACCTCCCTAGACGCCTTTAGTCTATGGTGAGCTGCTCTTAAGTCTGAAATGGCATTCGGCGGTAGGTCACCTTATCTTTGACTTTCCAGGCTCCGACGAAGGCGACTAGGCCAAAACGTTAGCCAAATAAAATTGTTATATCTTGGCTGTGGTTTGAACATCAAATAAGATTAGCCTGAAGAGAGATTTGACTGCATGGGTCTGTCAGCAGACGGCTCGGAAAAGGGATCGTTTCGGGGCCTTGCTGAAAGGAGCGCATCAAACAGTGGCTGGACAAGAACGAACAATGAACGGAACAAGACGGTAAGGCAGCTGCTGGCTCAGTGTATGTCTTGAGGTGAATCCAGAATCTCGTAGAATGTTCAGTGTGTGCGTGTCGTAGTCATGACGTTTCCGTTGATTCTTCCCGTGCTGTATTATTTGCGGACTTCTTCTTATCATATCGTCCTACCTAGCACATTTGGACACCACGCCCTCACCTTGCCGTTGTGCACTGTGTCTCTAATTGACCTGCACCTTCCAGTCACCTGCTTTAGGATGAGACACAGTAGGCAATGTAAGTAACTTACTCGAACATCCAAAACTGGCAGTGGAGCATTTGGTTCCATATTGTCCTCTTCTCTGGTGACAACAGTAGACGCATCTTTCTGAAAACCCTCCGGTGAGAATCTAGCAAACACAGGGGGTGACTGTCTGACGAAGCCGAACTCTTGCCTTCGTTTTTAAGAAGATACTGTGTATTGAATTGAGGTTTTTCTCCACGAAAACAAGAGCACAAAAGCACACAAGTCCATGAACGGCAAACGAAATATACACCTCACCTCTCGCTTAAAATACCCACATGACACATGAACAGTACAGCTCTTGTATTTAAGTGATTTCAGAATTGCCAAAATCTCCTACTCGAAAAAAGTCTACTCACAAAGATACATAAAGGGGTACATGTTCGGTAGGTCGGTGTACGATAGCTCCGCACTAATCAACGTGAAAGAAGGGAAGAGCCAACTAAGCTTCCTACACTGAAGAAGGGATGCAACGAATGTCGAAATTTCGGATTTGAAGTACATGTAAAAAAACAGGTCAGAAGAAATCGTTGTCGATGGAAGATTTTCCGTTGGAAAGGTGCTCAGAAGGGCCTAAACACGGTTTATCGATATCCAAACCTAGTGCTTCACAACTCTGTTCGCACGACAATATTTTCAGCCTCGAGAAAGTCACAATGACAGCGCCTCGGTCGCAATTTCAGCGTCAATGCGCATGCCTTCGACTGCATCGATCGCGTCGCAACGCGCGCCGAGGCGGTGCCATCGCGAAGTCTGAACGCTGCTAGTGAACTCCGGTACAGCGGCAGGGACCGCGCTCCAGAGTTGCTGCAGAGTAAGTTGTGAACGAGTGCGAACTTCCAAATTTCAAGATTCCCAGCCCATATAAGCTTACTTGGAGAAGGGAGAAGGAAGGTCTTACCGATACCATCTTCTAGGTGGGGGAGGGTGTAATCAACAGAATTTCCATATAACGCGATGACCTCTCCTGTATGTATGTGCGCATGTTTTACGAAATACCACACGTCGCAGCAACAATGAGATCTTGGTCCAAAATGCGGCGTGGACGGTGTAGATGGAATTTCGAAGGTAAGTCCCAAAAAGTGAGAGCAAGTGTTGAATCTATAGGTTGGAAATAAAGTCTTGTCACTGTTGAAACTTTTTTATTTTCTAACTCAACATACAGTGGGAATTAGTCAACAATATACTCGTCATAGTTAGCCACTACAGTGCTCCACCTAATGGACAGGTGAGCATTCCCCTCTCCCAGAACTGAGGAGGCTGCGAGTAGAGTAAGTCAGCGGCCTTTCGACTGATGTCATCAAAGTTGCTGAAAGTTTTCTTAGCTAAGAAAGCCTAAGGAGGCGGAGCAGGTAGCAGTCTTAGGGGACTACGTCAGGAGAATATGATAAGCGGGGACTGGTCTCCCAGCCTTGCTCCTCAATTATTTGGTAGGTCTCCATAGCAGGTATGGGGTCTCGCGTACTACGAAAGAGGTGCCCCGAAGCTAGTCTCGGTCACTTTTCTCCGACAATTTCCACCGGTTTCAGGAGCTGAGCGATATAAATGGTAGCGATGACCGTGTGTTCTCGGCAGCTTGTTGTGCAGCATTCCCCTCGCGTCTCAGAAGCAGTAAAGAACAACCTTCTTTTGTCGGACCGATCGCTAGGATCGCCATTGTTGAAGCGAGGCAGCTGAAGGCGAGCTATTTCAGCCCCTCCTACCGCCGTCCCGTTTAATAGCGATGTAACAAACTATACGTAAGCCAATTTCGTCCGCTCTGGCATACTGTTCTCATCGAGACTGTGTTCCTTGACGCTGATGTTTGAATGCGAGTAAGTAATTGAAGAACGAAATTTAACACACTCTTACATCATATCCTTTCATTGCCATAACCGTAAGACTGATGCCAGCTATTACTTGATAATATATACAAATAAATTCGGCCGTATCCGAAGATTTGAACACAAATGACAAAAGATATATAAATGGAAGGATGGAACAACAATAGGCGAGAAAGTTGTACCTAGATTTAGAAAAATATCTCTCGATTATTAATCGTAATCATTTAGGCGATTTGACATGAATTTACCTGAAAAAATATGTGTAAAGCATGAGCACAATCAACCGCTCTGTGCTAATGGTGAGTTGCTGGCTCGCTCTGCTATCCTATACGCTAACTTTTGTTTGATCGTTTTGCTGTTGTAATCTTGTGAGGTGGAGCGTACTTTGGTATCTGTCTTGTTATGTAGTTTCACTGTTAGCGATGTACTTACAGCTTCACATTGCCCCAACCATTCTCATCTGAGTACTAATATTCTGCATCTGGATTCTACACTACACGACAGATCTCCAGTTGCCACTTTCGAGTCGGATACGTTAGTCTTCTTCACGTTACCTTTGACTAAATATTTGTCATATTTGCGAGAACCATTCGGACAGGGTGTCGTAGAATAAGACTGTCATCGTGCCAGGTCTATCGATTATTACCATTCAATTTTTAGTTCTCACCTATTCGACTACTTATTTGGGCTACATTCCTTCTGGCTGGAAGCTCTGATTTTCAAAATTCTGTTGTCAACAAGCGTGAAATTTCTTTAGTACTCTCCAGATACTCTCTTTTTGCAACCTTGTCATCTTACTTGCAAGTCTTTCAGTTGTTTTGTGCCTTACGAGGTTGCTAAGGTGGAACACTTATAGTTGGCCCAAAGTTTCGACTCAAGCGTCGTCTTCAGAGGCCAGTGGTGCCACCGTTTGAAGGAAGAACCCGCGATTACTCGCCATCTCAGATGGTGGATTAGGGGGTTCCATATAGACGACAAGGGGTTGAGTAACTCGACTGTGAAAAAAAGCACAAAAAACATGCCACCTGCCCTAGATAGAACCCCATTTCGATCCCAGTTTGTACGTGCCCAATCAACTCTATCTCCAAAACTACGCCCTCATATGCACGGCTGATTCACCGATAAGATTTCTACGATCGTACAAGTGGCGATTATCATGCTTTTTCGTCCTGCAATCTCATTTTTCACTGGAAGTCGGTCATTAGGGGCGGAGTCTGGAGGCGGAGTCACTGGAAAAAAGGAGGAGCCACTGAACCTATATTGCGCTACAGCGCCCCTCCCATAGAATTTTTTGCCGCGAAACCGGTACAAGGTTGTTCGTCGCGGACCTCTAACCTCCTGACGCCATATTTTCAACTTCGATACCTGATCGCGGATTGTGCCTTTAAGCAGCCGCAGCCACACCAGAGCGCTGTTAGTAGCCAGAAAAGAAAAAAAGGTTGTAAGACACAGAAAAAACTAGAAGATTCCCGTGTAGTACTATAAGAATAGGGGGCGGGGGTGGTTGGTTATTAACTAGCCTATGTCAAGCGATGTCGTGCAAGTCGCGAAAGGCTCGGCACATGAGTCCCCACGACGCGTAGGATCAATACGTCTGACAGGACGGAACTCCGCGCTCTTTAGCAAACGCTCTGTAGCTCCTTCCTCAAAAGAGGCACCCTTATAAGTCCTCATCAAACTCCATTACAACGACCCGATCGTCCACCGCCCCGCCCGCCCACGAATCTACGACCGTCCCTGACGCTCTTATTGCTCCATTTGGTCAGTAAAATATGAAAAGGAGGGATAGATATGAGGCGGCCTCGGTGTTGCATGAATACAAGAGTGCGTAAGTGCAGTTGTATCTACAGCGGTAGTTTGTGGTTTCTACGGAAGACTAGCTCGCAATTGCTCTTTGAGTCGTGGAAAGCAAGGGCTTTTGCAGGTGTCTGATCGTTTCACTTCGTTTTTTTCGGCCACTTTCTCTTTATATAGCACCCTACTAGCATTTTATACCGAGTACGTGTACCTACCATATGCCCTTGAAGTTTTTGTTAATACGATGGCGATGATGGCGTCTGGCAGAGGAGCTCCTCGTGGGATAATGCCGTTTTTTTGCATGCGTGCGCTATGAGCCAGTTACTGATACTATTCCTCGTGGGTAACTTTCTTGTCGCTCTCTCAATTTCGGCAAAATTTTTCTACTCCCACCACAATGGATAACTCTAACTTTGTCTCAGTGACCTTTCTTATTTTTGCTTTTTCACATTTATGCAATCAATCATACAAACAAACCTAAACAACGTTGGATAGGTAGGGAGCCGTATGTAGGTGATACCGGCACACAGCAGACTACGACTGCCTTCTAATAGGCTTGCTGTAAGGATAGGATTTCCATGAATTTTTCGACCGCTCTCAAATCCAGTCTGCACTTATCAGACTTCTCCGCTGCTAAGCATTAACGGAATGACACGCTAAGCTCCGCAGACATCGCCACTCATCAGAAGGACTTAAGCAATTTTTTGGAAGAATGTTGTTTCTTTGTTCTTACTCAGGTTTGAACCCTTCCACGTAGTTTCGCCGCGATTCGAAAAAAGAGATTCTCTGTTCGTAGCTGGCAATAATCCATACAAATTGTTCCACTCTATGAAAGAACGGTTGTGCACCACCGAACCAAATCAAGTGAGTGTGTATTTTCATAATGTAGCGCTGTGGTGCTGACATAAAGCCAAAAATTTCTTTCCTTAACCTTACACTTGGCAGAATCACAGCTAGAGTACCCCACGGAGGCTCTATTGTCAAGAATGAACGTCAGCATGTCAAGCAGCACCTTCAGATCGGTTTCCGAAAAAAAATCTACTAACGCCGTATGACGCCGGCACTGGAGGGGAGAGATGTATACATTAAAAGAAACAAGCGAGAAAAACAACCCAAGTACTCAAGTTTATATGGAGTTTCGTTGCGAAGAATACCTAGCAGCTTAAATTGGCGCCGGCGCTAGAAATGAATATGACCGGTGGTGAAGTCTGCTCCTCCACTGGGAAATGCTCGTCCCTGAGAGCTACAAAACGCAGACAACCGACAGCAGGTGACAAGCCATCGTGACGGGCTAACCTGCGAACACCCATGCACATCAGCATTTTCAATCATGACATATGTATTTCGAGATGATGCTACGGCGTCCGCTGTAGTCGACACGCACTCGCAAGACCCGCCGAGAGGGGGAAGTATGCGGGGGTCCTCGATGCGACGGCACGCGGGACGACCAGGATGGTCCAAAATTCCGGCAGTGTGTAAAGTCCGTATTGCAACGTTGAACGTTGGAACCTTGACCGGACGTTCATGTGAATTAGCAGAGGCACTGGAGCGCAGACGAATCGATCTCTGTGCAGTGCAGGAAACAAGATGGTCCAGTTGCAAGTCGAGAGACATTGGTCGCGGCTTCAAAGCCATTCTTTGCGGCAAGCCAAGGACCTAACGGTGTGGCCATAATCGTCTCACGACGTTTCCGTGACTCGATAGCTAGCGTGGAACGTTTCGACGATCGTTTGATGAAGATTGTTCTTGCTGTCGAGCAACGACTTCTTTTCTGCATATGCTCCGCAGACGGGATGCGCTGATCAATAAAAGGACGAGTTTTGGACTCTGCTTGAGGAGAAGACAGCTGAGGTACCGTCAGAAAACGTAATTGTCGCTGGTGACCTTAACGGGCAACTACCATGACAACTGTAACCGTCTTTTGTTGCGTGGCCGCAACAAAAGACGGTTACAGTTGTCATGGTAGTTTCGGTTATGAGACACGTAATGTCGATGGCAAACCAACCAAGAATACAAAAGACTTTGTTCTTGTCAGGCATCGCGATCAAGGACTTGTCACAGACGCGAAGACCGTGCCGTATGAGACAGTAGCCTCGCAACATCGCCCGCTTATCTGTACGCTAAAGATAACACCGCCCAGGTCGAAACAGATAGAGCGATGTGGTCCCGAGAGAATCAAATGGTGGCAAGAAAAGGAGGCAGCTGTGATTTCTCGCATTCGATTACCAACCGTCACAACTGTCGACGCAACCTGGAAGAATGCTGTCAAAGCGTTTGCCTAAGCCGCTGACGGCGCGAGCTTGCTCTGAACTCGGCACAACGAAACCTGGAAGGCGTAGAATTGAAAAGCAGGCATGGTTGTGGACAGATGACGTCAGGGTTGAAGGTTCGCGAGAAGAAGAAGCGCTGTCACTTGTTTCTGGAGGACAATTGTCGGAATGTCCAGGAAGGCGAAAAATGCGGGAAAGAAGGCTGCGGCTGCTACAAAGCCTCTCACTTCCAGGGGTTCATCAAGAAGTTAGAAACGGGTGATGGCGAACGGCTCATTTACCAGAGCTCGCCATCGCCATACCAAACATGCGGAGAAGTTCTTTGGCATCAACGACGAGAAGGATCGCCCTCCGAACCAAACAAAGGTGCTGATTCGATGCGTGACTACTTTGAGGAAACTTCCAAAAAGGGATGAACACACCCTGTCATACCTTGCCCCTACCAATATATGGTCCCGTAGAAGATAAATGTGAATGAAACCGAAGCGGTACTGAAGAAGATGAGGCGGACAAGGCAGTGGGTCTTGATGACGTGGCGGCCGAGTATGGAAGTCACACTGCTGGCATGCTGCCGAATGGTTGACAATGTTTCTCAACCATGTCGTTGCAGAGAGCAAGATGTCCGAAGTTCTGAAGGCAGTTCTGCAGACTGCTCAAATTATCGTTCAATTCGCTTGCTCTCGCACAGCATGAAAATTCCATATGCGTATTCGTGATATCGTCCAGCTACCTACCAAGCAGTCTGACTTCGTGACCCGATGTAGAACCATCGACCCCATACATGCCATTCGCCTCTTGCTGGAGAGACATCGCAAGCAAAAGAAGCATGTCCATCTAGCCTTCCTTGATTTGGAGAAGGCATTCGACCGTGTCCCACGTGAAGTTATATGGTATGCCTTACGGCAGCACGGCGTTCCCGAAGAGCTGATTGAGTGGGTACGCATCCTGTACTTCAGCCCGACGAGTCGAGTGCGAAGTCCAGCAGGCATTTCGATGGGGTTCCCCATCACAGTTGGGGTGCACCAAGGCTCTGCGCTTTCCCCGCTCTCTTTGTCGTCATGAATGCCATTTCACGGGACCTCCAGAAGCCGGCTCCATGGATGTTTCTCTACGCTGACGATGTGATGCTCGCCTACGAGGATGAAATGGTCTCGAGGAACGTCAAGAAAGCTGAGTACCTGAAGACTGATCCGGACGAGTCTGGATCTCTTAAGGTAGCAGCAGTGTGCTAACGCGAAAGACAGCGTTCAAATACCTCGGATCAACAATTACGTCTTAGTCTTGGCTCAGATGCGAGGGCGCGTGTGAGTGCAGCCTGGTCCGGCTATGACTGGCGTTCTTTGTGACAAGATCGCCTGAAACCGAAGATCTATAGGAAGGTTGTTCGAGCAGTCGCGATGTGAGGTGTTGAATGCTGGCCTACGACCAAAGAAGTTGAAGCGCGCCTCGGAGTCATGGAGATGAAAATGTTGCGATGGACCGCCGGTGTCACGCGTATGGATCGCATACGCAATGACGACATAAGGAAGAGATTCGGTGTAGCTCCTGAAGCGGAAAATGCGCGAAGCTCGCCTTGATGATATGGTCGTGTTCTTCGCGCAAACTGTGGCACGGTGCGTAGGACTGGTGTTGAGCTCAAGGTCAGCGGAAAGCGACCGAAAGGTCGCTTCAAGAATCGCTGGTTAGACACGTTGCATGCCGACTCAACGATAGTGGCATCCATCCCGATCAATCATTCAATCGGGAGGAGTGGCGTGACAAAATAAGACGAGCGGACCCCGCTACATAGCGAGACAACGCTGAAGAAGAAGAAGACTGTGAAGTGACCCAGGTGTAGAAGTTAGTATCAAACTCGGGGCCAAAAAGGGCGCCGAAAAGGCCTCATTGGCTCCATGTGCACTAACGCAAACACAGGGTGGGGGCAATAAAAAAGGCACTTTTCTTCCTTGACTTTCGAGGCGCTATAAGTTACACTTTATTGAATTCTGATCGGACCTTTTCACTACATATTAAAGAGCATATTAAATACTATCATGATACTCCGCCACAGCCTTTGTACCAAGAGATTCTGCCACGCAACCATGGTTCGGTGCCTGAGTTCAGCGAGATCGTTGATTTCTCCGCCACTGTAGACCACCCTATTGAACTCCGCCCGAACCAGGTAATTTCAGGTCAGGTGACCCGCTTAGATATTCCATCTTCTTCAGGTACTCAACGCCCTTCCATTCCAAGTAGGCGAGAGTTTTTCCAACGCCCTTCAATTTCATGTGGTGTCCAATCCTGTAGCAGTACAAAGTTTCCAAGAAGGTACGGGCGACGACATGTGGGGAGATATTCTTCTCGAGTTGCTCGATGTAACCGCCAGCGCTCACCTTCAGTCCGGGGTCCACAAAGAAAATATCGGTCTTTCCATTCCAGGTGCCTCCGGTCCATCTCCGGACCGTAGCGACGTTGCCGAAGCTGCTCGATGTTGGGGATCTTTCAAATGAAGAGCTCTGGTCTCCGGACCATGGGTGTCTCCACACTAGAAGTTTCGCAGCTGTTTGGAGGTGACATGAATTCCAAAGGTCTTCTCCAGTCAGGCTGCGACTGGAGATGACTTCATATTTTGGTGTACATGAAGGTGATGGGCGAGAGCCAGCTCCTGCTTATAGAGGAACATCTTGGGTATCTTCCGCCCTGGTACTCGTATCCACGTCCTCTGTCTGGCTGCGAAAATTTTGCTGATATATAACTCGGTCGAAGTGTCTTTTTTATTGGCCTCCTGCACATTTGCAGATACATATACATTCATGATCGGGCTCCGAGCAATCCCTACCGTCAAGGTTCCACTCAAAAAGCAATGGAAGTTTCTATCATAGCAAGAGCCAGTTGAAGAATTCCAACTTTCATTTGAAATGTCTTGAGGACAGCCACATTTTTTTCTTGCTCGTCCCATTTGGATGTACACCTTTCATGAGTATTTGAAAACCAGGAAAAAAATCTGTTGAAACTAAAGATGATGACCCGAAAGGGGCCCAGAGGAATATAAACCACCGGCGCCTCATAACATCTTGGACGTGTTGAGGGTTCTGGTGATTCGTAGGCCTTCCTTGTACGAGCAGTCTAGTCCTCATTCTCTAGAGTTGTCCATCTTTCACGGCTTCACCGTAAAAAGGAAAGGCACTGCGACCCCGATTACAAGGTCTCTGAAGTTTTGTCACGATTGCGGTTTTACACCTACTTTCGTGATTTTTCCTTTGTTAGATGGTATTTGCTTTGCGTGAAGTAAAGCGATCTGTGAGAAAGAGCTGGCAGGTATCGCTCAGCTGGCCTGTAAAGAGCTATTCCAAAAAATTTATCTACAGAGGCTGCCAAGCCCTTACTCAGGGTATTTCCTGTAATTTTTTTTGCTATTTCTCCCCCAAGGGAATCACATAGCGACTGCAGGTTCACTGTTGATAGTAGCTTCCTAAATGCAAGCGTATACTTTTCCTCAAGTTCGAATCTGTAAGGGTGCACGGTCGCCCTGTGATGGCATTTTTACGCAAAGGTATAAAAAATCGCAGATCTCTGAACCCATACTGAGGCCTAATGTAGAGGACAAACAAGAGTGGCGTTGAGGACTCTATGTCTTGCGTGTTTCATGACCACAACAGGTCATGTTTCTCATCACGTTAGTGCCAAGGGCCGCGGTGATTCGCCATCACAGCCGATTAGGGGTTCGCATCTGAGACAAGGTTTTAAGTAACTCGACAACGGAGAAAAAAGCAGAAAACATGTCAAATCCCCATATTAAACCCCATCCGACCTCATTCTCTATTTTCCCAACTAACTCCCCCTCCAACACCATACCCTCATCCGCACAGCTGATTACCCGATAAGAACTCTACGACCGTACAAGTGACGATTTTCATGCTTTTTCGTCCTGCAGCTTCGTTTTTCACTGAAAGGCTGGACTTTGGAGACTCAGTCTGGAAGCAGAGTCACTGGGAAGGAGGTGCACTGAACCTGTGTCGCGCAATAGCTCCCCTCCTTTACAAATACTCGCTATGAAACCGTTACAAGGTGTTCTTCGCGGACTACACTACCCTATCGACGCCATGTTTTCAACTGTGCCTGATCGCGGACCGTGTCTTTAAGTCACGATACACACCTTGGCGTCTTTACCTTGTCACCTTGGAGCCGAACACGCTTGCGTAGGCAGCATTATTCAAGATTTTATAGAAGTGAGTATTATCCAATCATCCAATTTGTATAACAAACGGCTCACACATTCAGTGCTTCCACTTACGTTAGCCAAAATGGGGGAGAGAAACGGAAGCTTGATTGTATAAGAAGCATCGTAGCCGATATGCAGGTAAAAACAAAGCATCGAACAGCAGTGTAGCGCTCCAGAAAACAAGACTTGAAATTCCTGTGAGCATTTGCTGTAAAATCTTCTTTGGTAAAAATCATGAGATTGATCCGTAAGTCCTGCGAGGTGAATTTTGTGAAAACTGCGAGAAGGGCGAGCAAGTTCAGGAATTTGAGGCAATTTAGGAAAAGCGTATTTAGTCATACAAGGCAGCGTAAACTAACCAAAAGAGGTTCTGTAACCAAGAGAGGTTCTGGTATTGCTATGCGAAGCATAGAGGCAGTGTCCATACTTCGCAACAAAGAACCGGTGTGATCGGCTCCGCGAAAGAATGCGCGCTCTGATGTAGAGAAGTGCGGATGCGGCGTCGAACATTATCGTTCCTAGGGGAGGCTAATGCCGTTTGGACTCCAAGAATTTCGGCACCGAGCCCATTTTAAATTGCCTAAGTCACCAAATCCGCTAAAAACTTGTATATAGTTAACATCCTGATTAAGAATATGACATTCACTTTTGTCGCTGGCGTCAAGAGAGGACACTAGGATCACCTCCTAGGCCTTAGCAGAGCGCAGATAATCGTAGTGTCATCCATTAGCGCCAGCGACAAGAGTGAATGTCATATTCTTAATCAGGATGTTAAACTACCCCTATATACAAGTTTTTAGCGGATTTGGTGACTTAGGCAATTTAAAAATGAGCTCGGTGCCGAAATTCTTGGAGTCCAAACGGCATTAGCCCCAGGGGATCGATAAGATTCACGGGAACATTTTCTAGAGATGTCCGTGTCAAATGATTTTTTTTTGGAGATAGCGAGTGGTTTCTACAGTCTTATTTCGTAAAGCAGTGATTGCAATGCCGCGAGGATTCATCTACAAAACTTCGGATATCTCCTGAACTTCCATTCCAGATCTAATGTACGGAAACGATGGAATGTACCAGAGTTATCCCGGAGTCCGGTATATTCAAAAAAGAATCACTGCTTTGAACATCTCCGACTGATTCACGGAGCAATTCATAGCGAGTTGCCTCTACAAGCTCCCGCAGAAGGTACCGTCCCATCGGTCAATCGCGAAACTACCGTCTCATTAGGTTTGAAGGGGGACTGGTGTTCTGGAATTTCCTACTCTTTTTCGAGTGTGCTTTCTTAATCAGAAGCAACGCCGCTGCTTCCATCAACTCAGACTCAATGAACAATGCGAACTGGTGAAGGAAATTCTGGAGAACAAAGGAGTGTGACTTGGGACCGAGGTACAGAGGTGGATAGAACAGAATGTATTGGTAAAGTTTGGTCATTAGGAAACGAAATATGTAAGAGAGCTCCAGATAGTCTAGCTCACGCTAATCTATGAATAGTATAAGTAGCGCATTCCCTTCCCATACTTGTGCTCTTGACTAAGGAAATGCGAAACGAGAGTAGTGTACAGTCCTCATCAATGCGTACTGTCGGGGCGGTGAGCCGCGCTGCACTGTGACGCGACAGCGGCTGCGGCTCGGTGACGGCGAATCAGCTGATTTCCATGGAATTCGGCTGCGAATTCCCACTTTTTCACTCTTCAAGCTTCGAAAGTGGAAGGTGAGTTACTTCAAACAACTTTAAATTGTACTGCTCTAATTTCCTTTACTTTTATGTCTATTATTATGCTCTTTTCCTTGTATTTTGCCTTATTTCAGGCATTTATTCAAATGGGTGCATTCTTTCAGATTCATTCAGAGCCAGTACAATTTAAAATTGTTCAAAATAACTCACCTTCCACTTTCGAAGCTTGAAGAGCTGAAAAAGTGGGAATTCGCAGCCGAATTCCATGGAAATCAGCTGATTCGCCGTCACCGAGCCGCAGCCGCTGTCGCGTCACAGTGCAGCGCGGCTAGCCGCCCCGACAGTCCGCAATGATGAGGACTTTAGTGCTTGCGTGACAAGCGCCCAAATTTTACAGGTTTTACAGGTCCGCTTTTTTCATGAAAAACGTGGACCAAGTTGCTCCACCAAACTTCCCCAACTTCATGGTGCCTGACGCCTGCCTTTTTAACATATGGTGTTGTGGCGATTGCTTTCATGTTGTTGCTCTTTCTTCTAGTGGAATCACTTCATCCATACTCAGCGGTGGACATACGCTTCTTATCCCAGTAATGAACGTGGCTGCGTACTCTAATGGAGCATTACAAGAGAAGTTCTTCGAATGTTCCCACTTGTGGCAAGGGCCACCATGCTGGATAAAGCCATGATCACAGTGGTCCCAACGATATCCCGCTACACCGGTCAAATATGGTACGGTGATGAAAACCTGACGATTCCCAGATGATGAAGACCTATGATGCTATGATGACTACCTGATGATGAAAACCGCTGCTCCGCTCTTTCACTACGAGGATGACAGCCGCGCTAGGCACAAGCACCGCTGTTATTAAGATGACCGCTTGGATATTCATCTCTTTCGAAGATTAAGTATAAATCCTTCGTGACTGTAGTTTCTTCAGGCATTAAGTTCACCTGCCATGAAATGTGAGATTGAAAGTCCCCTAAAAGGAAGAAGACGCACTATTCTGAAGGAACATACAATAATCTTAGTATAACATACAATAATCATAGCTTAAAAAACAAGAACTTCATCCAGGATAATATTAGGTTGTCCGGAAAGGAATGCGCGTTGAATTTTTGAACTTGTCCATTTTTTTCTCTCCTACTATAGAAGATTTTTGGAGACAGTTTTGTCTATTAGAAAGAGATTTTTATTGTGCTTCTTTTGATATATTTTTGTCCATGTCTACTTTGCTTTTTTTGGGGAAAAAAAGTTGGGAAGAGCGGGTGCCGCACCAGCTGAGCGACGCAAACAAGGCAACACGAGTGGCAATGGCCGGAATTCTTCTTCGTCGCTCCAAGAACAGCGGTTTTTTCGACTCTATTATTACATCAAATGAGAAAAGGGTCTGCTTCGATAACGCAACGAGAAAAGGACAGTGGTTAGACTCCAGTGACCCTCCAAAACGGACTCCGAAACCTGATATACGCGGCAAAAAGGTGATGCTCCGTGTTTGGTGGAATAGCAAAGGTTTGATGTACTTTGAAGTTCCGGAATCGGGTCAGACGGTTACGGCGGACATCTGCAAACACCAATTGAACCGCATGGATCCAGCACTGCGTCTTCAAAGTGTCGAAACGACGTCGACAAAATTTATCCACGACAACGCTCATCCACATGTGGCGAAAATCACTCTAGAAAAAAATTGAGGAATTGGGCTGGAAAGTCCTGCCTCATCCGCCACACAGATCAGACCTGGCACCATCGATTACCATCTGTTCCGGTCGATGCAGAACTCCCTGGCCGAGAGAAAATTCACAAACCGCGAAAAAGGTCCAACTCTGGGTGTCCAACTTCTTTGAGTCGCAGCCGGTCGAGTTCTTCAGAAGAGGAATCCATTTTTTGCATAAATGTTGACAACAAGTCATTGATACTAATGGAGATTGTCTTTTGAATTTATCTTGTTTAATTTCGTTTTTATAATAAAAAATTTTTAAGCTCGAACGCGCATTCCTTTCCGGACAACCTAATATTATAACCCCATATTATTTAGAAAAAACCATCATTACAATACCTCCACGAAGAACAATGTTCGTCACCAGATTCGACGCTACGAGAGTGCTTTCAATTACGTAGTCAGGTACAACAAAGACAGCATCCTTCCAGTCCTGAAAATGTGGCAGAGAAATCGCTTTTGAGCTGAACTATCAGTTGTGCCCAACGCTTATTGATCTGAATGGCAGTAATCTGGCCTTGAGGATCTTGCAGCTTATCAAATTTCTACAGGCTCAAAGTAGCTACAAGTTGATTATTTTATCAAGATTATTAAGACGTTGCAAAGCTGCGACAGATTGCCTGAGACACCTTTGTGAAACCGGTGGCCAGCTCCTGTGGCATTACTAACACCATGTTGGCTCCATCTCGTACAAGTGTCTAAATAGTACTCAGTATCTGAAGTTATCTTATTTTAGTGGCTTTAAGGCAGCTGGCACGACATTTTGGGCCCAAAATGCTGGCAGGGCGCTACATAAGGAAAAATTGCGAAAAAACGAGGCGAAAAGGTCAAAAAGCTGCGGAAAAAAGCTTTTGCTCTCGATGATCAAGAAGCAATTTTGGACAAATTTCCCGTAGGCATGTTGGCAACAACCGATACGGTAGGTGCGGCTGCACGTATGTACTATACCCATGCAGCAGCCCGGTGGCTTCGTTTGAATCCTCTCGCTTCATATTTTACTTAGCATAAGAACGCAATATTAGCATCAGGCACTGTCGTCCATTTTTGGACGGGCGAGCGTGGTGGGCGTCCGGGTCGGTATTTTGCAGCTTCTTGGGCCTTACAAGGGTACCTTATCTGGAAAAGGCGCTACGCGGCGCCTGCTCGTAGGCGCGGAACCCCGCCGTCTCAGAGCGCATTAAGCATACTCGTTTTAGTGACTAGTCGTGCCAACTACCTTCAAGAGCTAGTAGCAAAGGTGCTCCGGCCCAGGATATCAAGTATAATTAAGATTGCAACTCAGGAGTTTATGCACGAAGCCCACATAATCGCAGTAATCATTTACCTCCTGAGGTTAACCGCGTGAAAACTGTGACAACGGAAGGCCAGTGTGCCTTACGGCTGGCTTCTGGACAGTCCTTTCTCCATTTACCAGTCGGATCGCCGGCTGACGCCGAGCTCTCCTCCTTCTCTTTAGCTCGGCTTCGCCGAGCTGGCCTGGCTTCGACAGCGCGCTCCATAATTTTAGGGAACGTTTTCAACGATGGGCTGCTCATACGGCGCTGTAGTGATTGAATCGCAGCAGATAGAGCAAGGCTTAGGATTCTGCACTACTGAGCACACGCTTCTATTTGCAGCAGGGGTGTGGTCAGCGCCATAACGCCCGTACAATACAGAGATCTGTAGATATAGATACAATTTGTAGTCGGCCTTTGTTAATCGTTCTCATAGTAAAAAGAGCTATAATACGCATGAATTGCCACATTGTTCAGGTTTTTCTCTTCTCCTCGAATTTCCCTGAGTTTCCTGTTCCAGGCGAACTACCGAGCTGGCCTGGCTTCGCCAGGCGCGCTCCATAATTTTAACGGAGCCTTTTTAATAGTGGGCTGCTCATACGGCGCTGTAGGAATCGAATCGTAACAGATAGAGCAAGGCTTAGGATCCTGCACTACTTAGCATACAATGTGTAGTCGGAAAATACAGCGCAATGTGAATCACTCAGTAGAAGAACAGATTTCGTTTACATCACCTGCACCGAAATGCCTACCGATGAATGTTCCCCTTTTCAATTAGCATGCGGTCCGCTCCCTAAAGTATTATTATTAGTAGGTACTACACTCCCTTGTTATTCGTTCTCATCTGTAATTGAATGGTCAAAAGTAAAAAGGGCTGTTGCACGCATGAAGCGAAGTGTAGCAACAGCTACAAGCATTTCATTTCTTTTGGCTTTCATTTCGAATGTAACTTGTTTGTTGATAGGTAAAATGATCTGCTTCAGTAACGCGCTGTGTACAATGATTGATAAGTATCTTTGAGGGATAAGATAGAATATGGTATAAGAAGTGATGGCAAGCCGGTATGGTTCATTCGCTGGTTCATTCATTCAGACTACATCGCGATACAAGGACTGAGGCGTCACGTCAATACCTGGACTTCATCCAAGGACAGGCATTCAACACATCCGGCAGTAGCAATAAAGCTTGTTCTCATTACGACTCGTCGTGCACAGTCAACACAAAACCGCGTGGCAGCAAACACTATAAAATTGGTGCATCGGCCAATTACGGATCCAGGTCAGTTAACACTCATCTCTTTAGTACTTCAGATTCACAGAGCGGGACCTCACTCAATTCTGGAATCAAGTCCACCGCTCCTATTGGACATCAACCACCAGCTACGCTTTGTCTTTCAGCAGGAACTAGCACTCAATTATACGGAGGTACAATACGAGGACTTGTGCGAGGAGCATCATGACAACTCAGATCGCCACACGTAAGCGCTTGTTAACATTGTTCACTAATAAGTTAGAAGAATCAATAAGAGGGATCAAGGCAGATGAAATAGAGGAACTTTCAGTCGCGTTTGGAATTTCACAAGAAGAAGGAACTGAAAAGATCAGTAGGGTGCAAAATGCTATAAGTTCAATAGAGACCATAATGACGAAAGTTGAGAAAGCCTTATTCGAGTTGGCGGTAGAAGTTGACAACCAAGAAAGCACCAATATAAGTGAGCAAGAAGATTTTGAACAGTACTCAAAAAGAGCGGAAACCGCAATATCAAGGGCATTTGATTTCGTAGTCTTCTTGCAAGGCCGCCTCCACGATTTCTCGCTGAACACAACACGAGTTGATCAGGCAATCCCCATGAACTTGGCGCAAGCTTCTCCTAAAGCAGTACCAATACCAGAGAGTCCCGTACAGCCCAAAGCTATAGAGTTACCACCGCTTCCCATTCCAACCTTCGATGGGGATATATGGGAGTGGGATAACTTCTGGGAGATTTTCGATAGCAACATCAATTCGAAGGACCTCCCTGAGATGGTTAAGTACAACTACCTGTTGAATGCATTGAAAGGAGAAGCACGGGAAGCCATCGTCAAGTTCAGAGTCACTAGCGAGAACTATTCCAAAGCTGTATCATGTCTTTTCAAAAAATACAATAACAAGGAAACACTGGTAAACCATTTAGTTGAGCGGCTAGAGTCTTGCACTCTGAGATCCCCATCAATGAAGGACCAGCGCTCCCTTTCAGAGCAACTTCAAGCCATTATTGTTCAGCTAGAGGACAAGGGAGAAAACATAAACAGCTCATGGTTTATCAGGAAGATACTCGCTAAGTTTCCTGACTCCACTAAACGGAAGGTTATAAATAAGAAACAAGGACTGACAGAAACAACATTTACAATGGGACACCTTTTTAAATTCATAGATGAAATTCTCTCCACGGAGGAAGCATTCCTGTCATTCGCCGACAAGAACCCCATTGTACCAAAAGGACGCAACTTTTACGGGAAATCAAGCATTACGCACGCAAAAATAGGACCTAGGTGCATGTACTGCAGAGATGCACACTCTTCGGTGAACTGCACGAAGTACCCTACACCTCAAGACAGGTCATCTTACTTACGAAATAGACTTTGCCTCATTTGTGCATCAGCTAATCATGCAACACATCAGTGCAAGGGTCGCCTTTGTTTCAATTGCAATGGCCCACATCATACCTCGTGTTGCTTCAGGCCAAAACCACTCTCGGAATCGGCATCAACGCCTTCGAACAACAAGGGTTCGTTGGCAAACAAGACTAGCATCTCGAATGGAGGTTTCAGGAAGAAGAATGACAGTTCAAAGATGAAATTCAACAAGGGCTCACAAAATCAGATTCACTCGAATGCTATATTTACTCAGGAATCAGAAGATAGTCCACCACAGGAAACGCCAATACTTTCACCACCAAGGATGTTGAACACGCAAAGCTCCCAACATCCTTATTTACCCACAGGGGAAGTCACAGTGCTGGATCCCAACAGCGGAGCTCTGATCAAAGTGGATGTTCTTTTCGACACCGGAGCCGAGGTGTCATTCATTGACAGTAACCTGGCCAAGAAACTACGTCTCCCAGTTCTTGACGAAAAGAACATCAGGTTGAACACGTTCGGCACAAAGGAGGTAATCGAGCGAAGGTGTCAAAGAGTACGAATGGAGATGTGGGATGAAGATGGAAACCCACATTCTCTAGAGTTACTCACCACACAATATTCTTACTCATTCAATAGTATCGCCATCGTTATCGAGTCAAGATCAGGAATTCCTACGGGATCTTAATTTTCCAGTCAAGGCGAAACAAGAAAGAAGAATCATCCAGCCATCTATTCTCTTAGGATGCGACTTGTTATGGTCCTTTGTGAGGAGTGATATACCTCCACTTGCACTACC
>MU912869.1:14719-25381 GCA_036418165.1 Cooperia oncophora
AGAGACGCGTGCTTATTGCAACCATTGCAAACACAATTACCTTCACTCTGCAAGGCAACCGCTTACAAGCAGAGCTGCAGGTGTACATCGCGTTGCCTGGAGCGTCGTAGGGTGATTTCCTGTGCTCTTGCGCGGAATCGGCTGCACGTCGCATCCTGCTGGCTGATTCGGCTTTCCAACCCCCGACAAACTCGCCCAAGGCACCGGCCCTACTGCTAAAGTTGGGTCCAGAGTGTCTCCAAGCTTTTTTTCCGCATCTTTCTCTACTAACGAGTTACTTGGTGGCTACTGGTAACACTTGATCGAGGGAATTGTCTTTAACGATAATCACTAACTCTTTTCGATCTAAGCGTTTTTCTGTCGAACACTTTTTCACATGAATATGTCACCCTGTTCAAATTACCGTTGTCACTGTTGTTTCACTCTCTGCTTACTGGAACAGGAAGGTTCAGCGCATTTCAGTCCCTGGTCGCTTAATCACGATAATCCAGTCTGACCCGATATAATCAGAATATGATAAAAAAATAGCCCTTGTTGTCAGGGTGGCATAGAGCATATTGAGCTTATACAACACATCATGAGCTAGACATTTAGCCCAGCGTATTATTTCGTGGGCCAAATATACAAACATAGTCGTGAAGAGCAGGTAGTTGAGCTTGAGAAAAATATCCTCAGCGTCAAAAACAGAGCACATCATTAGTTGGGGAATTTGGTCGAGTCCGCACGACCCTCCCCCTTTTACTTGGGGGGTTAGTGGGTTGGTGCGCCCCCCCCCCCCTTAGTTCCCTCCTTGTCGAGCTATGGGTTATTGGTTCATGACTGAGCACCTATTACGCGGTGAGGGAAGGGAGGGTAGATAGCACATGTGAAACGGGAAAAGCTGCGAGGAAAATACAACCCTCCCCCTCCCCCTTCTATCATTTCTTAGACTTTCCCCAACTTCCTACCACTTTTCCCGGAATTTCCCGAAAATTGCCTTTTCTCCAAAAAATTTGCTGTCGAGTCGAAGGAGGGAAAGAGAGGGGTATATAACACATACGAAACAGGAACAATCACGAAAAGTCAGTCAATTCTTTGAGAAGGGAAATACAATCCCCCCCCCCTTCCTAACGAACAAATGCGACCCCACTTTACAACGTCCGTGAAACAAAAAAAATTTATTATAAACAAAAAATTTTTTTCTCCCAATTACGACCCCACCCTCCAAGCGACCAAATACGACCCCCCTACTGGGCCCAACAACGATGTGCCCTGACCAAAAATCCATCATCTACGTTGGGCGTGGAGCGTGTTTTTGAGGTTGAATGGTGAACGGGTCCGTTGAGCATGAAGGGTGTTTCCTAGCTTGGATGGTGTAAAAGGGATGAGGAGGCGCGGAAAATATTAGGAGGCGCGGCCAATTTTCCACATCGTGCTGCCTGGTCGTTCGCCCGCTTCAACGATTGAAGGAGAAGGGGGTGGCGCCGCCCAGCCCCTGACACGCCTCAGTGTCAGGAGCGAAAACGAGTGTAGTTGAGATGGCATTTCAGGAAAACTTTAGGGAAATACATGAAAATACAATGAAAAGCAGGCCTCTCGCACCTACTTGTCTTACTTCTTACTCTTTTGGGGTTATATTTGACGAAAATATTACCCTATGCTTTTGAAACATTGAATATGAGGGTAATACGGCAGTTCTGCTCCATTTTTGTGCCCCTCTAGGTTATAAAACGCCACTGCCCTGTCTGAGGCGGATTTTCTTTATGATAGGGGCAATTTACTGCGCCACGTGTTGTGAGCGGGTAATACCCACAAAGTTGAGAGGACAAAGGTTTCATCCGGTTTTTCGCTGCCATATTTGTGTCACCGAATGATCAATGATTCGCTATTGAACGAGTCGTTGTTACTATTAACGCTATGACGTAGAAAACGTCATCATCTGTTTCAGTTGGGCATCATTCGCGCGTCAATGGTCTATCTCTGAGGAGTTTCTGGTTTTTCTCACCTAAGACTGATAAAAGGAATCACGATGTAATACTGTAGTACCCTAATATATAGCTAGGCAGAAAAGATTCTTGGATAAGCGGCTAAGTCGAGAGTCTGATGAGGCCGCCAAACGGCTTTTCTTAACAAGAGCCTTGAGGATGGGGGATGAAGAAGTAGGGTTGTGCCAGAGGAGGAAATCTGAGGAAGAGGAGTAGTGTTTTGCCAACTTTCTAGGAAACTTGGAGACGAGTCGTACTTTGCCTAACATTCCAGGACTTTTCAGGAACTTTAAAGAGGAATCTATTTTGCCAAATTTTCCAAAAGTGGAGCCAGTTGACGGGCCCAGATGTTCGGAAACACTTTGAGCCCGTCAACTGGCACCAGCATAATTCCATCGGGGATCAGCTCTCACTGGTAAGGCATTCGCCAGAACGGACCGGAAAAGTTCGCACTTTGTTCACAGGACAGTCGGACAAGTCAAGGAAAGTAAGACATGCGCTGAAATGGGTGAAGCCTAGAAAGAACCCCTTTTACGGTGGAAAAGTCAAGAAAACAAATTGAAAATTGCTGACCCCCGCCACAAATTTCCTCTTCTGGCACCACCCCTACTCTCCGTTCCCTACTGTATACCGCCTTAGTGACTTTTTCGAACAACCTACTATTTTTTGGAGCTTTTCTCCAAAAAGCTGGGCATGGGGGCTATACAATGCTGTTATACTAGCAGAAACAGAGAAAGTCAAAAAACGAGAAGATTTTTTCTCAGAAGCACATACGACTCTCTTCCCTCCAGCGACTTAGCCCGCCCTCTCGTTTGGGCGGTTTCTCTAGCGTACGAAGGCCCCTGAGTTTAAAAAGGCGGTTAAGAGACCGGGAATGGTCGTCAAAAGGGAGCTCAGGATGCAGGTAGAACAAGGGAGTGATGGAAATTATTCCGTAGAGGGTGTTTGCTAAAATAGGCGATGCTGGAGGTAAAAATCAAGGAAAACGGGGTACAGTTTTCCTGAAAAAAGGATCCACCTTTGGAGAAGCAATGTGTACCGAGCATAAAAGAAATGGTGAACGGTTTGGTTGTGAGATAAATACAGGAAAGCTGTACTTCCAGCACTGGAAATCAATTTTTTCATCAGCTGGGAAGGATCGTGAACACAAAATTTCGCACAGACCTCATTTTTAGGGACCTAATTTTCTACTCATTCTCGTTAATCTCGCGCCATTGCAGGGTTCAGGAGGATTCTACTAGGCTAAAAGTGAAAAAAACTAGGCAACTTAGGTCGATTACTAGAATAACAACAGGATAATTTGACTATTTTGGAGGCCCTATTAATCGAAATAATCATTGGTACTCATTGGAACAGAACAGTTTCTCCACAGCTTTAGCTACTGGCGAATCTGACGGTGCTCTCCCTGTACTCACCAGTGAAACGGCCATGCGGCCAGCAGGGTCCCAATGGCCACTGCCCACATTAGGTACGATTTTTCAGACTGTGTGTAGTCGTACGGCCCTCGATTGTCGGCAGTCATCGGATTAGTCTGGAAATTTGATAGTTTGAACGGAACTATTCATAAATTGGTAGAAATATTCATGTGGGACAAACCTCATTATATTCCGTACCCATGCAAATTAATGTGAAATTTAGAACAATCATATTTGACGCTATCGATGCTATGCATGCTGATCCTGAAAGGAAAAAAGTCTCAGAAATACGCTTCCAATGGGGAGTATCTCTTAACACTAAGAGGTAGCTACGGTAACAAGGTAATAATAATTTGCTTAATTCGTCAAATGTTGAGCGCTACAGCTACTAGACGCTACAGTAAATGCATCTCAAATGAACGAACGACGCGTCAAGGGATGCTCATTCCAACTATGTACCTGGAATAGAGAAAGTAGTTGAGGTGGGACCAAACCTCCGGCACGTCCCGCCGTCTGGGAAAGAATCTCGCAAAATGGGACGTTCATCCTCAATTTCCTTCTTCTGATGCGCCCAAAACGGGAACAATCGACGAAGTCAGCAACCGAAAACATTTTCCTCAGAGCAATTGAAATCCGCCCCTTCAGCGACCAAACGACCCCCACGCTAGGGATCCTCAACTTACAGGTCTTTGATGGAGAGGTCGAGGGTCTGTCTTGCCCAGTCTCCTCCTGCTCGGGTCAGCCAAAACTTTGAGGGTCCAGGGGACCAGCCGATGTACAAGTCAGTGTTTTATCCTCCCAGACGAATCTGGTACCAATTTACCGTCCCCGGAGGGTAGAAGGCTTGGTTGGCCTGGGCGGGAGTCGACCTGGGATTTGAACCCAGAACTGCGCGAGTAGTGAGCACTTCTCACTATACCACCTTATGCCAGTACCCAAATACATTCCAAATTCCACTGCGGTTTTCAATGGAAAAGGACACACATGAACTACGAAGGAAACCGATCAAGGAAACTATTCTCCCAAATTCAGTTTCCTATGTAGCCACATAATGTAAAACAATTTAAAAAAATTCCCCGCTTTCCAACAAGCTTTTAATGCTGCCTTTCAATATATGGGGAACAGAGGACGAAATTCCAAACATTCAACTGTTCAGTTGAAATACCAGTTATTAGCGTCATATTTGGCTCTAGCCACTATGCCCACAGTAGGGAGAGGGTGTCAGACTCCTCACCGATTATGGGTTGGAGTTACCTCTGGGTAGATTTCTACGATGTCCGCTTTATACTAGCGAATTTGCCTGGGAGGATAAAGCATTGAGAGACGGCTGGTCCCCGCAAGCAGGACACGTCCTGCAGTTCGGGGAAAATTTGGCATGGATACCCCCCCCTGGGAATTCCTTCCCTGGCACGACCCCTTCTCCGTCATCTATCCTACCCTCCAATCTACTGAGCTTTCCAAACTTTCCCCCATTTCTTTCAGAGTCGTAACTTCCTACCACTTTTGCGGATTTTTTTCCAGAAAATTTTTCACCTTCTCTCAAACAAAAACTTCCGTCGAGCGGAGAGAGGGAAAGTCTGGAGCACACTTGACAAAGGGAAATCCAAGAGATGTCAACGATTGGAAACATTTTTTCCTTGAGGAAAGTAAGACCGTTTTCCCCTTCTCTCTCCAGCGACCATATCGGCTCTCTTCCTTGGGGATCTTCAGTCTGACGTGCCCTGCCCCTAAGCCACAATGTGAGCCATATCGCATTCTCAGCGACGCTGCAAGTCTAGATGGAACAATAATACGTGGCGCATCCCAGAAACGGCCGAAGATGAGAATATTTCGGGCTTTCAAATGACAGACCAAGTAGGGGTCACTAAGAGCATCGAAAATATTCAAAATCGAAAAAAAATCAGCGAGTATGGAAGTCTTACCTAAAAATAAAACTATGTATCTGGTTCTTGATGAGAGACACTTGAGGCCATCGGTGCTCGCTGTCTTCTTCTTCATCTGTAGTTCGCTTATGTAAGGGAAGGAAAGTGGAGAAAAATGAAAAAAGAAATGTGAAAACCAGGAACGAAGAAAAATAAAGAATTCAGCGGGCTAAAGAACGAGGTGAAGTGGGGAAACGAGAGAGAGCCTATCCGTCTAAATAGAGAGACAATACAAAAACTTTTCTTCGTGATCAAATAAAAAGTCTGAGTAAATTCATTGTGTTGAGTGGACTGTCTGTGGAAACGATTGAGACGTTGAGTAAATAACAGCTGTCCAAAAGATGTGTTGGTGGAAATGAGGAACAACGACAACGGTGATCTCTTGAGAGCCTGCAAAAAAAGACTGATTTTTGAGCAGTAGAAGCCCGTGGAAGTCAAGCTCGACAAGGGCCAAGTAGTGAGCCAAAATGAAGGAAAAATAAAATGAGAAAGGAATGAAAAGTTTAAAGGAATCAGTCCCTTTGTATGATGTAAAAAGGGAGGCTGTATGAGGTGTACTAGTGAGAAATGACGATCGCCGGTGAAATCAGGTTTAGGTGTCGGCGACAACGTCCCATCCGTCAATGGCTTTTCACTACACCCTAGCGGATCACATAATGATAGGAAAACATTTACTTAACATCAGTTTAGGGCTAATCATCCCCTAAAGCACTTTGGAGCGCTATTCTCAAGGTAACTCAAGGCGCCGGAACGCTCTCTCCCATCTAATGCAAGATTTACTTGTTACCTTACACTGTTACCATGGCTCGTCGTCCGTTTGGAATCTCTAGCGAAGAGGGGTTGTGTTTGGTCGCTGAAGGGAGCAGGGGCGGTACTCTTAGTTTATCCTGTTTTAAGAGCCTCAAGAGCATTTTTCAGAGAGAGAGAAGTAATGGCAGAGTTCTCGAAAGAACACCGAAACAGGCGCACTTGTGAGAGTAAAGTTTAGGAAGGTGGTAGGAGAAGCAACCGAGAATGGAAAGGGCGGAGGGGGGGGGGGGGAGCGTGTCAGAGGAAAAAAAAATTTAAAGAGGTAAGGAGCTCCTACTCTGTAAGCTTTTCCCCAACGGCAGAACGTGATCTGGTTGTCATTAAGGTACACTCCTTATCCCTGAGTCAAGTAGGCGTGGCATTTGAACATGGCACGGAACTGGTTACTCGTGGAATATTCCAGTCTGGGACAACTGTCATCTTGTTCTGTGTTGGACAGAGACACGACAACAATTGTGTCAAGATGAAAATATCTCACCAGAAGCATAGACTCCTTCAGGTTAAGTTGAAGCATGCAGCCACGCCTACCCGATCTCAGGGATTTCGAGTATACGTCGTACATTGGGATCCTCAGCGTCGTGCGTCGTATTCAAGGTACCGCATCGTGATGTGTGAAATGGTGGTGTCAGTACGACCCCCCCCCCTCCCCCTTTCCCAACACCTACCTACCACTTTCCTACAAGTTCCCAGCTTCCTACCAGTTTTTCCGAAATTTCCCACATTTTCCAGTTTTTCACCCAAAAATTTCCGTTGAGCAGGGGGGGGGGGTGGTCTCGGTGGCGCCACCAACTCAGGGGGCGGGGAAATCGCGAAAAGTCAACAACCGGGAAATTTCTTACCAACGCGCAAATTTCTCACAAATGCACATACGACCCCCTCTCCCTCTCCCAGCAACGACTAAATACGACCCCTCCCCCCTTTCCAGCAGCCAAGTACGTACGACCTTCCCATGTGTTTCACACAGCGATGCTGTACCCTAGTCGTATTCGGCTTCTAGAGGAAGGGAGGGGAGCCGTATTTGCCCATGTAAAAAATGCTTTTCAGCGGGTTTATTTCTCGGTTTTGCCTGTTTCAAATGCGTTAGGCACCCGCGCCCCCCCCCCTCACCCGCTTGACAGCAGCTCTCGTTTTTCGAGGGAAAAAACCAGTGTTTTCGAATAAAAAAGACGACACAAAGTGGTATGGAGCTGAGAAGATTGAGAAAGAGGGGGGATGTACCAGAAAAGGAAGTCGCTTGATAGAAGGAAAGGGAGGGTTTTTCCCAACGCCAGGACCTGTCCTGATTGTCTAATTGTCACACATCGTTAATGTCATTAATGTTAAAGTTGCTGCTGTTTCTTACGGGTTTGTCCTAGCAGTACCAAACAGGAGTACCTGGGCAATAAACAATTACAACAACAGTTATAACAGTACAGTTCGAAAGAATTGTATAGAAGTTACTTTAAACTTTCTACATATATAGACTATACGAATAGTAGATCATAGGGGAAAATTCAGAAAGAGTCATTTCCCCCATAGGAGGAAATCACTCTGGACCAGTGGAAGCGATTGCGCGGTTCTCTGTTGCTTTTATTACAGCGGGGAACATACTGACAGCTGATCTATGCCTTACGTTATCGTCGAGAAAAAAGTGAGAGAAGTATCAAAAGATGAGCGACCGAGAGAAAAGTAGTGACTGAATAAATGATGGATTAAAACGAACTGACGGGGTATTTATTATGGTGGGATGTCGAGTAAACAGTACGCGGAAATGATTGCTATGATATATGACAGGTGTTTTTGTGAATACGATTATAAACGAAAATGTGATTCAGCAACGTGGGGAACCGCGTAGAGGCCAACGCTCTAAAACTTCGTGGTCTCCCTACTTGACAACCGGCCCCTTCCTTTTTTGTCAGCAGTTTTTTTGGCACAGTTCGGCTTGGAAGGGGACCTTGTGAAGATCTATAAGTTTCTGTGACCAAAGGTGGCTTGCTCGCACCATTTCACAGTCTCAGCAGAAGGTTTACAGGTTCCGAAAAAGTGCAAGTGTTCAGAATGTATCCACGCTCTTTACCGCGAAGATGGGGAAAGCGTTTCTACGCATTTGAAGGCACGGTCCGCATAAAGGTTTCCTGCTTCGATGTTGGCAAAATGTGGAAGAAATTCGCGAGTGAGGCCGTTCTAATTGGGGAGAATGCCAAAGGAAGCGTTGGAAACGCCACTCAGGCTCTCTAGCCTCAGAACAACTGCAAAGAGGTAGAAGACCGAAAACGCGCGCGCGCTGGAAGATATTCCTTCGCGTGATTCCAGAGTAGTGACCTGTGAACTTACAGGACATTGAATGCATCCACTTTCATGAATACTTGACCTCGAGAGCTTACTTTTGGTTGGAAAGGCCGAAGTTTGGAGAGCGGATTGTGGAGGCGAGTCACTTTGGAAAGGGACTGTAACAGTTGAAGAACTTTAGCTTTTTCCTATAAACGTAAACTTTCGCGCGAACTTGGAACAGGGCTGTCATTCGGCTCGCATACATCATATTACTACTGCATTTTTCATAGATTCCATTCGGAGAACCGTTCCTTAGAGTTAAAGGGAAGTGGCCTCAGTAAATCCTCAGACCTGCAGGATTGATAGGCCTAGCAGGTCAGGATTTTTCTGAGCAGGCGCCGCGTGGCGCCTATTCCAAGGAATGGGGTGCCCTTGTAGCGCCCTCGTTTGTCTGCAAATAACGATCGGACGCCCACCGACGCTCGCCCGACAAACAGTCGACTGATGCGGAATTTAAGTTGGGAGGAGCCGATACGAAGCGTATCGCTGTGGCCTGCATGGATGTATGATAAAAATAATGATAACATATGCTACCACCGGTCATTGTGACGATGCACGGGAACTCGTCCGAAACTGTTTCTGAGTCTGAAGATTAGAGCTTTTATTTGGCGCAGATTTTTGGCCGTTTCATCTTCGGATTTTTCGCATGCTTCCCACTACGTAGCCTTTACACATTTTAGACCAGTTACGTTTCTCCTTACGCATGTAGGGTGGGCTAATACTTCTGGGAGAATTGTCGGTTTGGAACCAGCCGCAGTATGTCTTTTCATCGCAGACAAGCATGGCAGTTAGTCTTGAGTGAATATACTGAAAGCACTTCGCGTTATTTTGAGGTAAATGCAGGTCACGCCCATACCTTCCTTCCGCAGTTATGATTCGCCCTAGAGAGTAACAATATGCGAATGTCCTATAGCGACAGCGCTATTTTTCCATTCTCGTTGATACTTGTTTATTTCTTAGTGAATTGAGTTTATAGATATTAGCACCCTGCTGATGCGACCTCCGAAAGCAGAAAAAACAAAGGAAGACAAGACTCTTCTGAGGGAATGGCGGGTTCACGATACATTATGCAGCTAGGGCATTACTGCGCATCTATTGGGCTATAAACAATGCAGGTGTTGCTCAGGGGATTATAAGCAAATGGTGCATAACACTAAGTTTCTGACGAGATCTAGCTCTTCTTGGAGATAAAAAGCATAATTAGCAGTTAAGCACCTAAGCTCAGTATTTCATAGGAATGCTCGCACAGGGGCAGGGCAAGTCTGAATAGTTGGAATCTGTTTTGCATTGCTGATTTTTGCCCTTTCAGGCGCACTATCCTCTATTACCACGCAGTGTGCCCCCGATCCTCTAACAGGTGATGTCGCATTATTGACCGGATGTATCGGCCTCCCCCTCATTCATAATTTGTAAGGGAAAGTACCGTGACCACCCAAGAAGAAATGTACATCAGAGTAGGGCGTCTTCCAAACGATGTACTCAAATCCGCTTTCAAAATTAGCGGAACGATCTTCTGAACGAAGTTATGGTTTCCCTCCAGAGTTTTTCATACTGGCGCGTCAGCTCGTAATGGATCAGATCAACAGGTTTGTTAAGTTTTGAATTCATGGGCGACTTAGTATGCTGGGAGCATAAACTATAAAGATTCCTCACTGTAGTTCCGTACTAGCATCACTAATGGAACTCCTACATACCTGAAAGATTGTTGACAGTGGCGTTCTATTTCAGACCTGCAGTCGCTAGATGACCTCTAGGAAAAAAAGCAGAAAAAAAGGTATGGAGAATACCCTAAGTAAGGACCTGGCAGCTTCTCTGAACGAGTTCTTAATAACTGTTCGTTTTATGCCAGCAAAGCGATATCTCTCTGGCTCACTAGTCGTTTCTTCGCGTCATCCAGTGCTAATACCAGGTAACAAGAGAAAAAAAAGAAAAACACTGGGTCAAAACTGACAGAAAAGCCTTCAATTTTTGGTGGGCAGGGCAACTTAGGAAGCATGAGAGCTGAAACTTTTGAGAGCCACACTGTCTTTGTTACGTGCTATGAAACCGCGAATGAGTGGAATAATCATAAAGACTGAGGATCATACTACTTGTACAAGGAAAGATACCTGCAATTTGCTTGAGTGCTGGAACTATCTTTGAAGGGATGAGCGCCGGTAGTTTCCCCGAATTTTTCGTAAAGGTGCCCTTAAAGGCAGCGCCCACGTTCATTTGATGTCTCCGCACCCTCTCTGGATATCA
>MU912869.1:27531-38277 GCA_036418165.1 Cooperia oncophora
TGTGGTCCTTCCTAAACCCAAAAGCTTTTTCTCATTTCTTCTTCTTCAGCGTTTGTCCCGCACTGCAGCAGGGTCCGCTTGCCTTATTTTGTCACGCCACTTCTCCCGATTAAATGCTTGATCGGGATGGGTGCCAACCACCTTCAAGTCCGCATGCAACGTGTGACCAGCGCTGCTTGGGGCGTCCTTTAGGCCGCTTTCCGGGAACTTCGAGCTCAAGACCAATCTTACGGACAGTGTCACAATTCGCGCGAAGAACATGACCGTACGAAGGCGAGCTTCGCGCATTTTCTCGGCCACGGGAGCTACACCGAATCTCTTGCCTGTGTCGTCACTACGAACGCTATCCATACGCGTGACACCGGCGTCCATCGCAACATTTTCATCTCCATGACTCCTAGGCGCGCTTCAACTTCTCTGGTCGTAGGCCAACATTCAGCGCCATATATCGCGACTGGTCGAACGACGGTCCTATAGATCTTCGATTTGAGGCGATCTGGTATCGTCTTGTCGCAGAGAACGCCAGTCATAGACCGCCACTTAGACCAGGCTGCACTCACACGTGCGCTCACTTCTGAGTCGAGACTACCGTCAGACGTAATTGTTGATCCGAGGTATTTGAACGCTGTAGTTCGCGTGAGCACACTGCCGCTGACCTTAAGGGAACCAGACTCGTCCAGGGTCAGTCGTCAGGTTCTTAACGTTCAATCTGAGCCCGAAGTTTGCTAACCGTTCAGTCCAAGCTTGCACTTGTTCCTCGAGACCATTTTTATTCTCGCACGCGAGCATCACATCGTCAGCGTAGAGAAGCGTCCAAGGAGCCGGCTTTTGGAGGTCCCGTGAGATGGCGTTCATGACGACAATGAAGAGCAGCGGGGAAAGCGCTGAGCCTTGGTGCACCCCAACTGTGATGGGGATGCTGTCGTAAGGCATACCATATAACTTCACGTGGGACACGGTGCCTTCTCCAGATCGAAGGAAGGTTAGGTATACATGCTTCTTCTTCTCACGATGTTTCTCCAGCAAGAGGCGAGCGGCATGTATGGCAGTAATGGCACACTCTTCAGTTATATTCAAACCAATACAGGAGAGCATGCTGAAAATAAAGGGGCGGTTCGGCGACGGGGGGGGGAAGCATTTCGAACTTTTCTACTTCCCATCACGTGTCCACCCATCTAGATAGCCTTTTCTTGAGTTGACAGGTTTTACCATGTTGGCTCGACGAACTTGCTCCAGCTTTAGAAGAGGTCACAAGTCTCATAAGAATAGGAATTGTAAAGCGGAACTAGCGAAGCAACGAAAGGCAAAAATGCAACCCCGTGATTGCATAGAGTAGTGGCGTTCAATAATGAACCGCTTGGTCACCTCTCAGGCAACAAAAAAGCAAGAGAAAAATATTCGAAAACAACACTCGACACCCTAAGTAAAGACCCTTGGCAGCCCTCACGAGTTCTCCACGCCAGCTCGCTTCACCCCAGCGACAAAGCTATCCTGTCACATCTGGCTCACTTATCGTTTTTGTTTCCATCCACTGGTAAACACAAAGTAAAAAAAACGAAAAAGACGATGTACAAAGGAAACTCGTAACAGAAAATAGCCTTCGAATGCATCTCGTGCAAAAGAGGGATTTGGAATACACGCTATCTAACGATCCAATGTAATTATTTTATTGGTGAACTGAACGCGCATTACCTTGCTTTTGACGGGCTCCTAATAGAGAAAATGTAATAAAGACGAGAGGAATTACTTATGAGCACGAGGGCTCGGCAAATGGGACATGCGATTGCGATTTACGCCCGTCGTTCCACCAAACAACAACTGTGCGCCCATGTGTCAATTGTAAAGAGGACGTTTGGAGGTGGACGGTACAAGAGCGAATGTCAGAACTTGGACACACGATGGCTGCACCACTCTCTTGGGACTCTGCGGACTGGACTACCACTACAAGGAAGGACGTCCACCAATTGGTCGGGCTCGGGCTTAAGGTGATGCCACGATTTTGGGTGGGAAACACGCGATACCGTAGTGTACAGAGTCATCATATGCATTCTCAGCCAGTGCCCTGATGCTTTTTTGGCCCCATTTACATCTGAAAAATGGCGCAAAGCGATAGAGTAAAGGATATTCGTCCCAACAGGATATTTTCTCGCTGTTACTTGATTTATTGAAATGTACCCCCTTATTATGAGTCCTTCAACGGAAAGCGCTTCACTCACAGATACCATTTTGAAAAGATAAAGAAACTTCGGGGCAATCACTTGTAGCCCAACAGAGGCAACTAGAGCTATTTTTAGGTTCAATACGTAATAAAATCGAAACAGCATTCGCAGAGAATAGGAAGGCTCAGCGTCGATGTAATAGAGTAAGCGTTTGATCATTTGGTAACGGGAACCTACCAAATAACCTTGATGGACCTAGTTCTTAAAGGTCCGCTCTAGCAGAACAGAAATGACGCACCGTTAGCAAATGAGGGTAAACAAGGCACTGCTCAGCAAATTTGAATCGGCCATCGTCACATGCACTATGATTTGAAACTGGTAGTAAACAACAGTTGACCTGAACGCCAAGTCAACAAATGCACATCGTGTACTGTACGAGCAGAGTTTAATTTGAAGCGTATGCTCTCAGTTTGTTTCTAATACAAGACGCTCCCAAAGGTAGAGGGCCCTTAGCGCTCCCACAGTCAGCGAAATCAAAATCAGCGAAAACCACGCGGTCCGGTCTAACATATCTCTTCCTATCATTCATTACAGAGCGAACTGTGTGGTAATCAATACGGTTACATAAAAATGATGCTAAATGCAAAGGCACAAACCATAAAAAACATGCGAAAGAACAATAAATGTACTCTCCCATCATGGAATATGGACATCAATAGAGCACAATTACAATGAGAGATGTCTATCTAGGGCTTCTGTAAAGGAACTAAGCGTGTTGGGGATACTCCTAGCCGGACAAGTCTATCGAATTCTGATGCGTTTCTATTCACGAAGAAATGATGTCTGACATGAAGTTATTCCCTCTGATTCACTGACTTTCTTGGGCTACCTTTCAGCGGAAGGACCGTAGACAGATATACGAGGAGCAAGGGGAGGAGGTCATCAAGAAGGACCTCACTGAGCTCAAGGCCCCGGCAGAAGATGGATTGGATTGTGGCGAAGTATAACAAGAACAGCGAACATCGCGAACCCAGCGGTGTTAACTCTAGAGAATCGAACCAGGCAGGAGATCGAGAAAGAAAAGTGAAATGGTGTAGCAGGGTCCAATAGCTTAAAACATAGCCCAAACTCAGGTTGAGGAGAAGCTCTGCAAAATACGACCACCCCCCCCCCCCCCCCGCCGATTTCTCTCCTCTTTTGCGACCTCCTCTCCCATCCTACCTACAATTTCCCAACGCTTCCCCTGAATTTAAGCGTCGAGCGGTAGGTGAAGGGGGCAGACCCCCACTGATTAAGTAGGTAATTTTGCGGTTCCGCCAACTAGAAGTTACGAAGCTCGCGTGAAACGGGAAAAAAAACATAGCAGTTAGAACAATTTTTCTGGCAGCAGAATACCCTCCCCCTCCACAGGTTACAGCAAGGGGTAATGAGCCGTGTACTGGAAGGGCCAGTTGAACACTGGCTCACTACACGATATGTCGAATGGGTTCATGTTTCAGCTAAGAGAAACGGGCTCGTGCTCACATTGGGGAAAACTTTTGCAGATTCAACCCCAACCCCAAATTTCGTCCTCTGGTTCATCATCCCCCTCTCGCAGCAACAGAAATAACAACCCATCTCTCCCAAGAACTCTCCCAACGATGTGCGCCGCGCCAGTGAAACGGAGAACCCGACAAGTGAATTTTTTCTCGGATCAAATGCGCCCCCCCTCCCTCTAGCGACCAAATAGGACCCCCTGCAGGGGATTCCTCGAACTGTGATGTGCCCTGAATGGAAATGAAGGCGAATGCGTGGCGCATGTCATACTAGCGGATGTTAACGATTCCAGCAGCATACGATCCTGATTTTACACGTGTAAATTAGCAAAAGTGTGTGTTCTGATTTCTCGTTTTTTTCATCTTTTTACAGAAGGATTTTTGTTAAAGTTATGCGTAGGACACGAAAAGTAAGCAAAGAACTGAAATAGCAGTTTTTTATAACTCCTATGACGTCATTCCAGTAGTTTACGCCCCCTCTGAACTTTCCTTCAAGTTGAATTAGTGTATGGACGAAAGGTTTCCTAAATGACTTCCCAGGCTCTGAAGAAGGCGACAGCGCCAAAAAGTCAGCCGAATAGGAATCTGTAACAATTTTGGTTTCGAGCTGAATAACTTGACAAACTCATGTGGAAATGAAGTATTAGTAATGAGGAAAAACGTGGAATGAAATCAGCCTTATCACATGGCGTTGCGTACCAAATTGCGTTACGGAAGAAGTGAAAACACCGACGATAGAACGTCCTTTTGATGTATTGTTAGTGACATGTAAGCGAGCATCAAATCAGGTTCCAGTGAACACAGATGATCGCGGTGAATATCAACGAGACGTACATGAATCGCATCCCCTAATTGGAACTGTTCGGAAAACATGTTATTGAAGTCAAGCGTAGACTTGGCCGAGTAGTCCGTGACGTATCATCATTGAAGGAATCGACCCTGGGTGGCTTGTAAGTTCATGCCACAATACCAGTCTCCGTAGACCCATCATTCCGTGGAATGCGCAAGCCGACTGCACTGCTTATCAGCCTTATCGTAGTCCTATGGCATAATACAAAGCCGCATGCCCAGACATCTTCATCAGTGGTTAAAGGCAAGGTCCGCGATCAGGTATAGAAGTTGAAAATATGGCGTCAGGAGGTTAGTGTGGTCCGCGACGAACAACCTTGTACCGGTTTCGCGGCAAAAAATTGTAAGGGAGGGGCGCTATAGCGCAATATAGGTTCAGTGACGCCTCCTTTTTCCAGTGACTCCGCCTCCAGACTCCGCCTTCAAGGCCCGCCTTTCAGTGAAAACGAAGCTGCAGGACGGAAAAGCATGAAAATCGTTATTTGGACTGTCGTAGAGTTCTTCAGGGAATCAGCTGTGCGGATGGGGCTTAATGTTGAAGATTGTGTCAATTGGGCACGCACAAACTGGGATATGATATCGAGATGGGGTTCTATCTAGAGCAGTAGCCATTTTTTCTGATTTTTTTTCTTCACTATCGAGTTGCTCAGCACCTTGTCGACTATATGGACACAAGGTACAGCATTGTTGTGTGAAACGCATGGGAGGGTCGTACGAAAGGGGGTCCTATTTGTTCGCTGTTGGGAGAAGGCGGGGTCGTATGTGGCTTTGAGAGAAATTTGCTGCGTTGGGAATAATGTTTTCCCGGTTGCTGACTTTTCGCGGTTTTTCCCACTTCACATTGGCCGTACCCCCCCCCCCCCACCCGCTCGACGGAAAATTTCTAGGTGAAGAACTGGCACATGTAGGAAAGTGAAAAGTAGGTGTTGGGGAAGAGAGGGGTTCGTACCAGTAGCCCCTTTTTTTTGGGAGGGGGGGGGCGTACTGGCACCCCATTTCACACATCACGATGCTGTACCCTATATGGAAACTCTTAATCCACTATCCATAAGGTGAGTGATCGCGGGCTTTGCTAAAGGCAAAGTGGCACGATACTGTCGGATTAACACGCCTAGCAGGGAAGAATTCGGTGCCCTTAAGCAGGCAGGCGTTGCGTGGCGCCTTTTCCAAGGAAGGTACCCTTATGGCGCCCTGCCAAGCTGTAACATTCCGACCCGGACATACACCGCGCCCGCACTCCCACAAATGTGCGACCGCTGCTGATGCTCGTATCACTTCATTTGCGAAGTACAATAGAAGCGAGAGGACTGATATGAAGGCCTGCTGTGCCGTGTACATACACGCAGCCGTGTCTACCTTAGCGGCTATTGGCACGATGCCAGCGGCAGACTCGTCCGAAATTGCTTTATGAGTATGTATACCAAATGAGTATACCAAATACTTTTTTTGGCAGGTTCTTGACCATTTCACTCCATTTTTCCGCCTTCTCCTACAATGAAGCACCCTTGCCATTTCAGACTGAGTACCAAATTACCGTGTCTTATGCCTGCAAAGTAAATGCTGTCGAGAGATCATTACAACGCTTTATACCTTAGGTGGTCCGTGGTAGCCCACGCAGACGCAGGGTCAAATGCCCCTCCCCCGTCCCGACCTCCCTGCTGCAGTGTTGTCTAGGTGCTCGATCGAAAGCGGACCCAGGAAACCCTCCGCATGTTGTTAACCGAAAGCAGTTTGTAAGACCAGAGCGACGCCGCCAAGAGGAATTGCGTTATTGCTGTAATATTTCCCCTTTCTGTGAACTATCGAAAGATGTTCATGTTTCCACTCAGCTTTTTCGTGGAGGAAGAATGGATGGTCAGGGGATATTTAGCAATCGAATACATCAGCGAGGCAAGGAAATGAGAGCTCACGGTATCTCGCCTTTTATCGTTATTCCGTGAATGTCGTCATTATAAGGAGCCTCAGGAGATGAGTGGAACAAAGTAGTTTGTCTGAGTGGAGGCGGAACAGACCTCTTTTCCCCTTACAAAAGCGATGAATCTTTACTCAAACTCTAGATTTAACTTAAAGGCAGTTGGCACGATGATTTAGTGCTCGGCCCAAAATGCTAGTAGGGCGCTATATTAGTGGGGAAATGGCGAAAGAACGGAGTGAAACGGTCAAAATCCTGCGAAAAAAGAGCCTTCGTTCTCACTGTGTTAGTAATCAATTTTGGACGAGTTTCCCGTAGGCATCTTGCCAATAACCGCTACCGAAGGTACGGCTGCATATGTGTACTCATAATTTGCTTAGCAAATGAATCGATCAGAGCGTCAGGAACGGTCGTCCATTTGTGTGGGCGTTCGGGTCGGTATGTTGTGGCTTGATAGGGCCCTTATAAGGGCACCTTCCTTGGAAAAGGCATTGTGCAGCGCCTGTTCAGGGTCGCGGATTTCCGTCCTGTCAGGCGTATTAATCCTACTCCTCTTTTATCGTGCCAACTGCCTTTAAAGACACATTCCGCGGCTGCAAGCCAGAGATAGTGAGGTCTAGCAATGGATAAGCTAAAAGAAGTGGAAAAACATAGAAAAAGGAAAGAAGCAGAATGAACCTCAGAGAAGTCTTCAAATAAAGCCTGATTGTTTTTCAGCGAGGGTGAACCACCGCTGATGGAGACGCAGAGACGCTCAGCAAGATGACTCGGACAGTCGCAAACGCAAAAGGGGCGAAATAATCGATAGCCATGAATCGTAACTAAAGGCATTGATACTTGGGATGGTCTCTGGCTGTCGCAAGCACCGCACTCCTTGCAAGGCACTCTGCGAAAGGTAGAAAGCGACTGCGAACCTACGACCCCTGTATACGAGAGGGATCTTAGAGTCCTACTAAGGGTGATTAAGGGTGTCAATGATGCTGGTTGGTGCGCCGCCACCTGGTTCTTCACCAATTGCTAAAGCGGGTAAGCGACGACAGTTGGTGGAAAATGGCTCATACGAAAGATATGATAAAGTAGTGTCCGTTAAAAAAAAGCGGGCTGGTGCCGCAGCAGGCCCATCCCCTCTGACACGCCCCCTCATCTGCTGTGAACAATACTGTATATCACAGCTAATCGCGGAACGGTTCCCAATAACTTCGTAAACGAGACGTTAATAAGCCCTTTTAATGAGGAATGGATTCATGAACATCTTATTCCCAGCGATATAAATATTTAGCAACGTGGACCACACCTAGCGATGACAGCGATGGGAGCAATTGAGAAGTGAGGCAGAGGCCAGGAAAATGAAATTTCTCCCAATTTAGGGTAGCCTTCCTTCTATATGAGTTCGTTGAAAAAAGAGCTTCGCCCACAAGCCAGTACATTCATATGACGTCATAGAGGCGGAATAGAAAGCAGCATTCCCCAGAGGTTTCGACCATTTCCGCGTTTCATCTGTGCAACTTTGAGATAAGCGCCACGAGTAAAAGTGTCCGAAGAGAGAATTCTAATTGATTTACCTACTATAAGAAAGAATTCTCGATCAAACTAATTTCTAGCCGAATATTACTGCTTACCTGTTACTGTTGATTCTGAGTAACCAATGTGACCGGCATGTTATACCTCACACACTGAACCTTAGGTCCAGAAATGTGGAGAATCAGAATGTTTGTTTGTGATACCACTGACAAAGATGGTCCCTTGAACAGCTTGAAATTCCCAATGTAAAACCATAAGAAGGTTCCAGAATTCCATTGCTAAAAACTCCGAAGACGTAAAAGAATTTAAAAAGTTTACTAAAAAATTATTACTTTTGTTCGTTTGGATATTTCGGTACTTGGCACCTTCCTGAGCCATCTGAAATACCGCCTCCAATCAAAACCTGACAGGGTACAGCATCGTGATGTTTCACGTTGTAGTGTAGGCACGAAACCACCCCCCGCCCCACCCCCCCCCCCACCTAAATGAGGGTCTCGGTACGACCCCACCCCCTTCCCCAACACCTACCTACTGAATTTCCTACATTTTCCAGTTTTTCACGTAAAAATTTTCCGTTGAGCGGGGGAGGGGGTATATAGCCAGTGTGAAACAGGAGATTTCCCCAACATCCTACCACTTTTTACCCGATTTCCCGAAAATCTTCCCACTTTTTCCCTAAAATTTTGCTGTCGAGCGGGGGGGGGGGTTATATACTGCACATGAAACAGGAAAACCACGCGAAAAGTCAACAACCGGGAACATTTTCTTCCCAACGCGGCAAATTTCTGTCGAAGCCACATACCACCCCCCCCCCTCTCTCCCAACGACCAAATACGACCGCCCTCCCCAGAGAAAAGTACAACCCTCTCATGTGTTTTACACAGCGATGCCGTACCCTGTTCACTGATTGCTGCCTGGGTGCAGGTTTCGTTTGAGGGCAGCTAACTGCAGTATTTCAGATCACTAAGGAAGGTGCTAAGCACCGAAATATCTGAAGGAAAGGATAAAGATGATAATTTTATCTGCAAAACCATCTTCGTTTTTTTTGCTATAAAATTTTGGAGGCTCTTCGCTATTAACATTCAGATTCCAGTGAGACCCCGCGACAGCACAATGTCAGATAACTTGGTATTCTGGCTAGTAAAAATTTTCTTGTCAATTTTTATGCTGCCAAGCACCGGACGATTTACAACGGATAAAGGATAAGGCTTCGCCGTTGATCAATCCCTTTGTGGGATGCGGCACGCATTCTACTTCCATTCAGAATCGTAGTGGCTTATTGAATGCGATGTGGCCTATACAATGACTTGCGGTGGCCAGCCGATGTACAAGTCAGTGTTTTATCCTCCCAGACGAATCTGGTACCAATTTACCGTCCCCGGAGGGTAGAAGGCTTGGTTGGCCTGGCGGGCCGGGATTCGAACACGGGACCGCGCGAGTGTTACGCGCCACTTATCACTACACCACCTCCGCCCAAATGAGCCATATTTTACTAAATAACAATGTGAAACTAGTTACAGCATTGAACTGCGAACTTTGTACGTTGCAGGTTAAGAAACCAAAAAAGTAATTTCAACGGAATATTCGGTATGATCAGTGCTCACGAGGAATGCAGAAAAGAAATGTCCAGAAAATCCAACAACAAAAATCAGTCGCTGGAGCAAATAATACAAAACACAAAATCGATCCTGGAGCCAGATCACGTCAGCATAAATAACCGAGCACACTAACAAAGCCAAGAGAGGACAAGCTGACGCGCAGCATAAAACTGTCAACAGTACTGACTGAAAACGAAGGCGGTATATTTTAGGCGCTGAAACCGATATCATAGACTATCTATAAAAGTGTTTCTATCGAGCTTATCATTTAAATTTTCTCTTTGAAATCAGAGAGGACGTATAATCAGTAAAAACAGTTTTTCAACGCACAAGATTTCTAGTTATGTAACTTTCAGTTTACAGAGAATGTCGCATTAAGTTAGATACCGTGTGCAAGCAAAGGTTGTACGCAGTACATCCAGAAATGAGTATGGTTTCAGCGGAAAGAAAAAAATATTTTTCAATATTTGGTGAATCATTATAAAGCTTTTATGCTCACCTATTTTTTTGTATAACTGTCGTTCCGATCAATAATTTCCCAAAGGTGTGGCAGTTTTTGCCACCCTCGTCAAAACAGATTGCTGCCAGGCCGTTCAGGATTCTTCGGGCTGTTTCTCTCACTATACAGTCGTCGTTGAAACGGTTTCCTCACAAGGGGAGGAGTGGCAGGTCCCTCGGTGCCAAGTCCCGAGTAACCTCGGTCCAACCGGTCACTATTGACGGTGTGCCGCTTTTTGCTTGTCGCGAACTTCCAGGTGGCCAGGAGTAGACTCCTCAAAACACTTGCAGGGGTTTTTGACGTCGAGACACAACTTCCCATCTAGTTCCGTCGGCCTCCTTACGTCTAAACAGCCCCTCTGATAGATTCCCGTGTGGGGTCGTGTTTGTAGCTCGGAAAAGAGGTCGGTAAGTAGAGCAGGAGTGAGTCAGTGTTCACGGGGAAGTGTTACTTGAACGTTCCACCTTTCACCCCCGCCTCCTCTCCCCATTGTGGAAGTCAAACACATAGCGCTCGCCTATGAAGACAAACTAAGGTATCCAAAAGGATGTGGCCCAATGAACATAAAGAATCAGGCTTTCGCGCGGCTCAGGAATTCCATCATGAGAACTCTCTAGAAAACCTTTAACTAGTGCATCTTCGGGAAAAAAAGTAATGAGAGCGGATGTGCTCA
>MU912871.1:6033-36999 GCA_036418165.1 Cooperia oncophora
AATTATAGGTCGCCACCAGCACATAATGACGGCCGTTTACTCAAGACTTCTTGAGGCGCAGCCGAACGTAACCACACAATAAATTGGCAAACCTCTAGACTCCACTTAGCTGATGACTGCCACTCTTCTCCGCGATCTCAGGTATCGGGAAACATATTTTCTGAAGGATTCCTCGTGAGTTGACACCCGTTGGCACGTAGGTAGCCGAGTGTTGGAGTCCTGCGTAAACTATGCACACCTCTCGCACGATCTCTCAAGTAGAAAAGTAGGTTACTTAGCCAAAAGCAGAAGTGTATGGGATAAAGATTTCAAGTGCCGTATTGGTGGCACTTCAAAGCGATACCGCTAGATACTGCACAGCTGTAAGGACACAGTTCACCATAATCAACTTCAAAATATGGATGATGTCACGCTTGAATTCATTCAGAAATACTCAATTTTTCTACTACTCGCGGATGTATGTTAGGATCAGACTACGCCAAAAAATCATGGATCTCGATCAGAGAATGCGACCGTACCGGCTTATTAATCAAAGCTAGCAGCCTCTAATTACCACCTTCCTTGATCCCTAACGCTCACCTTCAAAGGCAGCGCCCGCGTTCATTTGTTGTTCTCACGCCCTCTCTGGATCTAGTAGCTCCCCCTTATGAGGATGGTGGATGGCGAAAACATGCCATCCCCTTATGAGGGATGGCATTTTTCGCAACCCAAAAATGCGACGGAACAGCGGCGTCCGCCCGCAAAGAGCGACGGCTCCGCCACTGCCGACCACAGCCACCCAACTTCATTTTCTAATGGTTGCCTGATGGTGCGGTTGTTCATTGCTGCTTCTCTCGACGTGGAGTGGTGAAAGTGAGGTGATAAGGGAAAACAGCTGATTATGAACAAGTGGAAACTCGTGCAATCACTCCTTCTCTTCGCCTTAAGCACGTACAACCGTTGTTCAGTATGAAACTCCCTCTAGGGCATTTTGCGTGTTTTCTGTTGATTTTTCCTCACTAATAGGCTTCTTGCTACCCTCGCTGTTACTACCTGAGCCGCATACTCATTAAATTTGAACGCGGGCGCTGCCTTTAAGGAAGTAAAAATTCCGAAACTCTCTACTCGAAAATGAGGTCCACCTCTTCTTTCTATCATAGTTGCCGTAGTTCTATGGGAATGGAAATGAGAAGCGTGGAAAGATGGCACTAGTTCTAGTCGTCAACTGCGGTTACCTTGTAGACTGGAGCTAATTTTCTGTGAAAGAAAATTCGGTCCGAAAATTTGGTCAAAGTGTCGCAGGAATTTCAATTAACCTAAAAGCTTGTTTTTTGCTCTCGGCTACGGTATCCTTGTAGTCTTTGTAGGTTCGAATAGGAGTGCGCTATTTCTTTGGCAATCTGCTTATTGATCAGCAAAACTCTTGCTTTGAACAAAGTGGTCAAAGAACGAAAAAACTCCAACGGCTTTCAAAATGTAGTTATTGCTGCTAGCAAATTTTGAAAGTGGCTCTAAGCTGGGAAAACATGATAGAACTACAGAGGCAGGTTGCCACCCATAGACTCTCGGCAGGCCATAGTGAGGTATCTGCATGACTGGCACAATGTCTTCTGTAATTGTGGAGACATTATCTAAGTTTCCGCGGTTTTTTTTTTCGGCATAAAAGGACCAGGATTGTTCTCAGGTTCCGTGGACGGTTATGAAAAGTATGCGGGGATTTACTAATTGCGCAATGTCAGAGAGCTGAAATGAAGCTTATCATTCTGCGCACATACGCTAAATGGGAACTGAGGCTACTGCCGATTTTCATAATCGGCAATTGGAGATTTTCTTTTGTGTTTAACGTATTTTCGAGATACTCTCAGCTGAATTTTATGTTCATGTGAGGGCGTAGCGAAAATGTTTCGCTTAAAATGTGCGTGTTAAGATGTGAAAATGCAGAATTTCATCTCACTTTTCATAAAAGCAAAACCGGTTCTTAGAGGCAGTTGGCACGATAAACCCCGCAAGACGCTAGGATCAATACTCCTGGTGGGATAGAAAGTCCGCGACCTTGGCAGGCGCTGCATAGCGGTTTCCCCGAGGAAGGTGCCCTTATGAGGACCGACATTATCAAGCCACAACTTTATGTCCAAATGCCCTCCACGCCCGCCCGCCCACAATTGGACGACCGTTCCTGACGTTCGTATTCCATTCATGTTGCTAAGCAAATTATGAAGCGAAGGGATTGGTATGAAACGGCCGTGATGCTGCATGCATACATGGGTTCACATATGCAGCCGTGTCTTCAGTAGCGTGATTGGTAAGATGCCTACGGAAAACTCGTCCAAAATCGATTTTCAAGTCACTGAAATGGAGGCTTTCTCTTCGCAGGATTTTGACCTTTCACTCGTTCTTCTCGTCATTTTCCCAATTATACAGCGGCGCCTGGCATTTTAGGCTAAGTAGGAAACCATCTGTCACTCTAATTCAATCATCTTCGCATTCAGTCTCATGGTGGCGTCACTTGAGGTCTGCGAAAGGCGAGCTGCAATTATCGCAGAGGATGATGAGAATATCTGCGTAAGAGGTCGCGTTGTATGCCTTTTGCCGTCCATGTGTTATGCTCTCCACCGTGCACACTGTTTCTCTTCCCCTCCCAATTCCTAAGTGTTCGTAATTTGGAGAGACCAGTGTTTTTAAGTCATTGCAGAGTGCTTTGTACAAACGTCGCTGAAAATCATGTCGTAGACGTGCGGCGCCCTAAGCGTCCGCGCCAAGAGAAAAAGGGACGATGGTAGGACGGAATAACATGAGCGATCGAGACGCCACCCCTCACATAAAATCGAAACGAAATGATAGAGGAAGAGATCAACTAAAAAGGCATAACTTCTTATCCAAGCGTTGCTCAAGTTCTAGCCCGAAAGATGACGCCATCCTTGTGATCAGGCGATCGATCCGCGCCATCCAAGGCCTTCTACACACTGGTTGATTGCAAATTATCGAAAAAGCAGGAGGCTTGAGAACAATTGTTCTATACTGAAAGCAAGTCAATGCCAGATTCTACTTTGACACAGCCATTCAGAGCTTCAGAGCTAGCAGTCTCCACTATACGGTCATTAGCACTCTACATTCTTAATATGAACTCTTTTGCAAATGGCTATAGCAGGCTCGATCTTCAAAGGGGCACATAAATCGAGCAGGCACATAAGGATAAGCATGCTTAGTTACGGACAATACTGTGCCCGTTGACATGTGCTACGAGGCGCCTTCTCCAAGTAAGGACGCTCTATGGGCATCTCCGCAGAGAACACATGCCGACAGCACCCCTACCGAAACCACCACCTACCAGAATTACCTTGCTCGCAAATGTCAGCAACACGGTCGAATCAGCTATTTTCACCCACTACCTGCGATTGAGTTGTGCTTCTTAAGTTTTCCATCTGAAGTGGCAAACGGCACCGGCAACGAAAATATCTTTCTGATAATAAGAGTTTCATCTCAACAATGGCCTCTTCCAGAGCTCAGATCTTATGTTGTGTGTGACTACTGTCCTGAGCCTTCAATCTCGTCCGTCGTAATGTCATTAGTGTGCCTATTTTTGGAAGAGAGCCTCTCCGTTACTGGTTTCGAAGTCTGCTCTCATTTAATCATGCTTTTTCACGTTTGTTTGTTGATACTGTCGCATTCTTCCGGGGGTTACGGAGATATCCGCATACCTCACCTTTTCCGCACCTTTCTAACCAAACACACTTTCGGCCTTCGGCGCGGCGATCCTCCTTCCGCGTGTGAAGTGGGTCCCTGGCATTCCTACTGAGGCCCCCCTCCAAAAAATTTTATTGTGTGGGACGTGAAAGCGAACTTTGTGGCAGAAAAGGAAAATGAACCCATATTGCATTCTTCATCAAGCTTACCCGCTGCTACTTGCATACCATTAACGCACATAAAGGGCACACAGTATCGAAGTAGGCAAGCTTTGCATCCTTCTTACCTTATTGATTTTGATACGTCCTCCTACTGGAAACCACGAAAAGGTGAAGATCCGCTCTCACCTGAAAGACAATTTTCTGCGAATTAAGTGTCAGCGAAATGCTCTGGGCATATTGGCATCGGTTGTCCGCACTCTCAGAGCGAATATCACACTATAATAAATTCGCTTCGTTGTTTTGTTTGGTAAGCTTTTTTGTAAGTTATGTTTGTACAGTTTGTTTTGTTTGTTTGTAAGTTTGTTTGTAAGTTTGTTTTGTCTGTCCGGAAATTCGGTTCGACGCTGAAGAACGCTTGGAGAGGTCGGTCTAGGTGGGATCGGGTTAGAAGCATGGGACAAGAAACAAAAGCACACTTGACGTATGCGAAGCCCGCCCCACTGTGGGCGGGCACTCGCCACTGAAATTTGGGTTCTCACAGAAAATGTTAATTAACTCCTTTCGCGAGCAGGCCTAAGAATGGTGAACCAGGAATAAGGTTAGTAACGAGTTCGGCCAAGATACTAACTGCGGCAGACCCATCCAAAATGGGCGGGCGTAGCTCCCAAGGTGGGGCGGTGCTTCGCATAAGAACTCAGATAACTCGGTTCGCAGAGAGCTATTGAGAAGCCGCAAGAAAGCTCAGTTGCAGAAATGTAAATATCTGCGAGTATTGGGCATGAAGCCAAAAGCGTGTTGAGATGCCCGCGCCCACAGTGGGCCGGAGCTTGCCCTAAAACCGGGAAGCAAATCCTCCAACTTTGAAAGTTTGTTAGCTCGTTCAGAGCAGCTGCAAAGACCGGAAAAACGTGCGTCAAGGTGCGCAAAAGCTCGCCGGTTGAGGATGCGGGCAAAAAACATTGTGGGCGGAGCCTGCTCCGAGTGGGTGGAGCCAGACAAAAAGGTCTGTAAAAGGTTCCAGAGGCTCTCCCGATAGACCGGAATAAAAAACTTGAATTAAGGTCAGCAGAGGTGTCGCCCGGTGAGGATTGGGGGGCCGCAAAATTCGGTCTTGCGCGGCAGCCCGAGGTGGGCGAGCAGACAAAATTCTCCAACACACTCCCCCAGACGCCTCGAAGACGCGGAAAAAAGTGGATTAAGGTCAGCAGAGGATCGAATGTGAGGGACCGGGATCGAGGGCAATACGTTGTGGGCGAGGCCTGCTTCGAAGGTGGGCGGAGCCAGACAAAAAAAGGTTTGTAAAACGGTTTTAAGAGCCACTCCGAAGCACGGGCATTAAGTGAATTCGAGGTCAGCAAGGGGTCCGCCGATTAAGAAATGTGGGGTAATACATGTTGTGGGCGGCGCAGCCGATTGGGACGGAGCCAACAAACAAAATCCTCGAAACTTCCCAGAGCACTCCGCAAAGACCGGAAAAAAGTGGATCAGGTCAGCACAGGGTCGCCAATGAGGATTGTGGGGCCAAAAATTGGGCCACGTAGCCTGTTTCGAGGTGGGCCGGAGCCAAGACAAAACTCGCAAAACGGTTCCAGAACCATCAAGCACACCCCCCCGCGAGCGGAAAAAGTGAATTAGGTCAGTCAGGGGGTCGCCTGTGAAAGAGTGCGGGGCACAAAAAATTGAGGGCGGGTCTGCTCCTGAGGCGGGCGGAGTCAGACGAAGAAATTTTGTAAACAGCTCAAAAGAGTACTTCAGACACCGGAGAAAGTAGAGTACAGAACAAGGCAGATATGCAGTTGAGATCAGAATATGTGAGAGAAAGGTACGCCGCGACGCCGGCCGCCCGAGCCGGCGCGCGGGCCGTATCAGAAGGAGCCCGCGCCGGCGTCAAGCCGGCGAGGCGACTGGTTCATAGAATATTCGATATCTCGGCATCCTACCTTAGTCACTTGGGATGGCGAGATATCGAAGCTGTCCAACCGCGTACTGCAACCTGTACGACAAACGACTAGCAAAACGAACCAAAATATGAACATAGTGTTGTTGCCTGAAGCGTTATGGCCGCTCTGTTGCTGCATCTGCCTGCACTAGCGATCCTGTGCTAATGGGTTTGTCTGACGTCCGACAAACTAACCAAGGCACGTGCTTCACAGGGTGGCGCAGGGGTCAACCGTTCAGAGTGTTCTCAAACTTTTTTCTTTCTTTCTCTAGTGGGGAGTTACTCATGGCGTACTGGTTCATGGTTTGGTGCCTGCTACCCATAATGGCTTGATGGCAGGTGTTGTCTTTCAAAGACAATGTACGTTCAAACACATTGAGGGTGATGAGACTATCAGCCCCAGAGCTGTCGATGTGTCGTGGTCCCTCCGCACAAACATGCCCAGGAATGGAGATACAGGACCGTGAAACACCGCTAGTTCCCTCATGCTCCGCTTACACTTTTGCGGCGCAGATTCCCGTCGTTCATAACATCCGTTGCAACAGCGCGCGTGTCGCTGGCGGCTCCTTGCACTTTTGTCAAGTCTTTTGATTGCGCTTTCAAATACAGTAAAACGCAATTCCTGATGCGGATAACATTGGAGGTGCTGCAAAATAAGAACAGAAGATGATGACGAGGGTCAGAACTCAAAGCAACTGTGCCACTTCTGCAACATCCCTGCGGAGGCCGCGTGTTTCCACGAAACATGAAAATAAAACGGCATACTCGTTAGTTTGATAGCAACAAAACGCAATTTCTGATGCGAATAAAGTTTAGGTGTTGCTCATGCTCCAGAATCCATTACAAGGAGATGAAGGTGACGTAGGCTTAGAAATGAAACACAACGATGTAAATGTAAATGAAACAAAAGTGAAAAAAGCAAGAAAGGCAAATTAGTTGAATCGCCTGAAAATTCTACGATCATCCGGCGCCAAAGCCATAGAAAATACTTAGAACAAACGAGTGGACGCTTGGGCTGTTTTTATTCTCATGTTTTCTGGAATGCGCGCCTCTGATGGATACTGCAGATGCAGCCGAGTTGCTCTTGAGTTCTGCCCTTGTCATCATCTTCTGCCTTATTTGTAGCACCTCCAATGTTATCCGCATCAGGAAATTGCGTTTTTAACTTGTATTTGAAAGCGCAATAAAGGACTTGGCAAAGTGCAAGGAGCCGCACGCGACACGCGCGCTTGCAAAAGGATGTTATAACGACGGGAATCTGCGCCGCAAAAGTGTAAGGCGGAGCATGCAGAACTAGCGTGTTTCACGTATCTCCATTCCTGGGCATGTTTGGGCGGGGACACGACACATCGACAGCTGGGGGCTGATAGTCTCATACACCCTCAATGTATGTGAGCGTACTATGTGTCTTTAAATACGTGCCAGCACTGATAGACACGGTGACTAGTTTACTTATAAATGTACAAGAGATGGACATGCAAATAACGGTTTATTTCAGTGACCCTCCTAGAATTATCCACTTCCTGCAAAACTATGTAGTTTCTTTCATTGTGTGCCCGTTCCACCAACAGAGATATTCAACCCATTTACTTTGTCGCCTTCTCTTCCCACGTCCACATAGATCGAAATTGTGCTAGTGAAAAGAGATTAGGAGCGAGTGGTTGCACTCGTCTGTTTCGTTCCTTCGCCTCCTTACACCTAATTGCCCATATGATTCGACTCGACTTTACGCATTAAAACTCCATTTGCGGCAAGTATTACAACTCGAATAGTGATCACGTAGCTCAAAAGTCTTTTCCGTTCTGAAAAATTTGACTGGCCTATACCCTATATTGGTCTTCCAAAGTGGTTTGCAGACAGCAAACTAACAAGGAACACTTTACATTTAGGTTATTTTTCAAGTCCGGTCCACTTCTCTTTTGAGTCAGAGATTCTCCATTTAATGAGGGGAGAGGAACATCGCGTGGTTTTTCTAGGGTTCAGCCATCACTTTAGCTTTCGAATGAACTGAGCTACGCGGTAGAGAGGATGTTCAAATAGAGATGGGAAAATTGACGGCCACTGAGAGCACCACCGCTTAATTTATCCTCGAGTAGTTTCTCTCGAAACAGGACACCCTTTTCTCAAATCTATTATAGATCACTACTGAACATGAGAATTGGTCTGTAGAAGCAGCGCAGAACGCGCCAGTCACTACACTGCAGCTTACGAGGAATGGTGTTTAGAGCGGACTTCTTTTTTGCATTTGGCAGGGGCTTCGCCATACATAAATCACAGAAGTGGGTTCATTTTGCTTGAGCGGATAACGGAACCCAGAAGAGGAGTGAAAAGTACGTCTATGAACTCTCATGTAAGAGACATTCAGCGCTATACTGACAACTTGCGTCACACAGAAAGTTAGTGCCGAAATCGCGACCAGGGCCAATAGACTAACTTTCAGCAAAAATTTTCTTCAGATTTCTTCGGGTTGTGGTGGAGAAATTTGGCTTTCGGGTTGTGGTAGACCCATTTGGACCGGCAGTGGTGATTGGAGTCTCACATCTTCGTCAGATGATGACGTGACGAAGACCGTAACAGGTCGCTAAGCAGGACAGCGCTAGGGTGCGCCAAGGTGCTTTCAAACTCGGTATCGATGTGGGTTGTGACGGTATTCCTGGAGTACCATCCTAAGCCTTTGTCGATTCCTACCACCTGCTCGCTTAGTAAAGATGTCAATCTCCCCTGCCGAAACAGAAACCTCATTCAAATCCCCACATTTTTTAACCCTGAGCAAATACTTCCTGTCTTTCTTTTTTGCATGAGTTTCGACGGTTGGCAGTGCCACCGTGGCCTCGTGGTAATGGCCTCGCTGCAAGTGCAACGCATCGGGTTTGATCCGTTGGCGCGAAAATTTTGCTTCGAGCTTCAAAACTCTAATTTCAAAATTCTTCCGAATTTACGGCCCAGCAGGGCAAGTAGATCAAGTACATCAGTATACGACGTACTCGATCTAGCATGGATTTGGTCATATCTGCCATCTCTGAAATATTACCCATCCGACAATTCAAATTTTGCACAAAATCGCAATTTGGCCAGACGAGCGTTTTTTTTCGTCGAAGGATGTGATATTCGTATTCAGGGGGTCGAAATCTCCCATGAAACGATTCTCGCTAAATCTTCGAATTGTCGGAATGGGTAAATATTTCGAACAGGCAGCGCTTACGAGCAGAACTCAAATGTGACCACCCAGATCTCGACTGGGAGGTCCCGTAGGCACGTTTAATCTGCATATTCGTAATCAGCATTCGAGCTATATCGATGTACCTAGCTCACATTCAAAAGTTCCATGGAAGTTTAAACCATTCCCTTGTAGTGATGTTTGACAGGTTCTCGGTGACGAATAAAAAAATGTGGCATCACAACCTTGCAACAATGAGCAGGTTAGACCAATTGTTGGCGAGAGCCTCCAACACCGACTTCGTGATCACCTCATGCAGCTCACTGCAAAGAGTTCACGTTCAGACTGGAACAGCAGCTATTGTGCTAAGACTCAACTGACTTTGTTGTCCTAATGTACGCTCATTAGAGAGGCGAACACTGTAGAATACTTTTGATCGTCTAAAGGTAGCTACATCGCTCATCAAGCCATTCTGTCGAAAGTGCCATGCAAAATTCTGTATGGAGACAATTTTCACCCAGCTTGATGGTCTTCTCAAATTCCTCTACTTTTCATCCTCTTAGAGTGAGGAGTCGTAGGTTTTGTTATTTGAACGCTATAAAGCTGTGACTTTCTCGAAGGAATCAGTGAGTTTTAAGGATTGAGCGTGATGTTCCAGTCAAATAGCTGAAAATTAAGAGGTCTTGCTATCAGCACGTCCTTCTTGTCGAGTGATTATGATATAATGAAATGTGCAAGGATTTGAAACGCCTCACTGAGTGTCGAAGAGTGGCTCACTAGTTGGGAGCGCTACCGCGCCGCGGCGAGCGATGAACTCACTGCCTCTTTTGCTCCCTCCTCGCCAAAATAGAAGTATTTTGTCCTAGACTTATGAATATAACTTCGGCCGCCTTGCCAGAATCAAAATTAAATACAATCAACCACCTGAAAAGTGTCAAAGAAAACAAGTTTTAGGGCTGCAAGGTTCTTGCCCAATACCTACAAAATTGTTGTTGCATTTGTCCGTTGACTCTGTTGCTTATGTTCACTACAAAAATAATCCAAATTTTGAGCTCCTGTAGAATTCTTCAGCAAGTGTCCAGTTGAATCTTGTTTGTTATTCTGATTTGGCTGCCTAGCATTCGCGTTTCAGTATGCCGATGAGTCACAGCCTCGCCGCGAGCCCGGCTGCCCCTCCCAACTACGTTAGCCGCCCGAAGATAAGTTGGCATCTATTGGGTTGGCACATAAGTAATGGCGTTTTTTTTCAAATGAAAATTTCGTTCCAAAAGTGAAATGTTTGCAAGCAAGCCTGATAGTGCATCAGATAGAAACTTCACGTAGTTTTAGAAATATCAAGCGCTTGATATGGAATAATTTTGTGGATTTTTTATCGTTTGAAGTGAAAACAGAAACGGCGAAAATTAGCTCCTTCGACAACTGCTCTATTTACGTATAGTCAAAGTGCTTAAAATCGCCAGTAAGGCTGCCCATACATTGGAAAAGGCCGAGCTAGAAGTTCACAAGGGAATCTCACTAGGGCGCTTTGGCGCGCGAATTTCAGATAACTTTGAAGTTATCAACCTTCACCTGGCGCGATATTGGCAAAGCGCACGTCTCTCCACCTAAAATTTTGTGCAAAATACTTTAACGTTTCGCTGATTATGTTTGCGATGCTCTATAGCAAATTTCGTGCTCTCTAAACACTGCTATAAGAAATCTTCTCCAGAGGGTGTTTGCTTTCTGTTTAACTTCAGTTAATCATTACTGCGAACGCGAAGTCGATTGAGAAGTAGCGTCCCGTTCTCCACGAATTTATGGCTAACATTGAAATTTCTCGCACATGTGTTCTGATAGTTCTTGATGAGCCAATTTTGTGCCTCTATAACATAAACAAAAAATTAGTTTTCCCGGAGCTTTTTACTTATCTGTTAATTGCGGTATCTTATTAACGCGAAGTAGACATGAGAGATTAGAGTTCCCGACTTCTCTCTCACATGCTGTCCACTGAAGCGTTCAAAGCTCCTTAGAGCAGTCTCATATCAGAATCGCCAATGTTTGAGTAAGGCTTAGAAATATACAGATATTGTCAGGACACTCTCAGGCGAATTTCCGAGCAGCCATCAGCAGCTCTGATACTCTTTTGACATGCCGAAAAGGAGAGATGCTGAAGTTCGCTATGCTTATCGACATACATTCCATATTTCCACGTGAAAAACAAGGTTCACAAACGATTTTCAAAAATAACTGAACCCAACGTGGTAAGAGCACGAAATGACTATCATGAACACTATAGACACAGGCACTTAGGCGAAACAGTCATAATTGTAGCATAAAACTCGTGAGAACGGGAACCTACTCTCAATGACTCGCGTTCCCTCTAATTATAACCTGAACTTACAGTAAAGGAAACACCTCTGGGAACAGATTTCTACAGCAGTGTTATAGCACAGCGAAACTTCCGCTATTCAGAATATGCCAAACAACATATCATCGAAACATTTCAAATGATTAAGCATAAATTTTCAGGTGGAAAAACGTGAGCTGCCCAATATACGACGAGCGTGAAGTTGGTAACTTCAAAATTCTTGAAAATTCGTTCCAAAGCGCCTAGTGAGACCCCTTCTGAATTTCTAGCCGCACCTTTTCCAAAAATGTATGAGCATCTTTAAGCATTTTCGCACTACGGCTATACGTAAATAGAGGCAGTTGTCGAAAAGTGCTAATTTTCGCCGCATTGCTTTCAATTTCAAACGACAAAAAATCCACACATAAAATTATTCCCTCCAATCAAAGCCCTTGATATTTGAAAGCACGTAAGTTTTCCTATCAGATGATATTCAGGCGCTTTTGCTCAAAACCTTTTCACTTTTGACGAAAATTTCATTGAAAAAAAAACGCCATTACTTATGTGCCAACCCATAAAAACTTCACGCGGTCTCCTTTGTACATCCGAACCACTCCGATATTTATACGATGTCGCATACTTTAGTCTGTTAGCGCTTATTTGATATCCAAATTTGAACTTTATAAATCCATAAGTGCACACGGTGGCCACTATTCCAACCGGTACATTTCATTCCCACATTCTCTCAGACACGGGTGGATCTAACACAGTCGATACATCTCTTTCTCTAACTGAAATTTCGCGTGATGGAGTCTGCACCCAAATCCCACTCATCACGACGACGAAAATCCAGTCCATGCAACGTGCCAAAGACACCAGCTCGCGACACGCCCCGCGGGAATAGACGCGACTCTCCACCGACACACCGCAATCGTCGGCCAGCTCACCGGTCGTATGAGAACTCTCACCGTGCGTTGGTTGCTATTGTACATTTCCCCGTACGGCTTATAGCAACTTTTCTGAACAGACTTAAGCCCAAGAATGGTGCCTGATGCAACTCACATGGGTAGGCAACCTTCGCTTTATATCAATTCGAGACAACTCTAAGCTCCTTTCGAAGTAAGTCTTCTATAAATTGTGTTCATCCATCATTACCACGCTCCTGTCGTTGCCAGATCCGCTCAATATATAGACATAATTTTGTCCATCAACTTTTAACAATATCTGGAAAGACAGAAAGCACAGCATCACCAGCGTTTAAATTCAATTGCTGGCTTGGATCTGCCGCTCCTGTCGAATTCTTTGCTTCATTATGGCTGCGAGGACTACGTAATCACCGCAAACAGGCTCAAGAGACGTCGCACGGATGGGATCGCAGCTCGGGTCTCCCTCGAGAGGGCAGGTCGATTTGCAGAGGCCATTATTCAGGCACAGCGGTGACCTATCGCAGATAAAGGGGTGCATCGAAATTATGGTCGATGTATATGGCGCATTTCCATGGGAGATCGCATTAGGCATGCTCTGCGTCGCAGTTACTCATTCCCCACGCTGACCATATTTAGAGGGTTCACGGAAAGCCTACCGAGCTTTCTAGATGGAGTATCCTCATCTGGCAGCTTGAAGTTGTTTTTTAAAAACGAAATCCGGACATGCGAATATTTGTATATCTCAGCTGTACGAGGATGCTTGGCTTGCTGGAAATGAAACCTTTGAAGGTTACATGACTTTTGCAGGTAGGTTTTCTCCCTCCATTGCGCTAGATCGAAGATATCCACCGCCTATTGAAATAATAAACGCGTCGGCCAAAAGCCCTCCGCCCACAATTTTTCAAGCCAAAAAGTTTTCATGCAACTTTGCAAGAAAAGTTGAAAGAGTCCTGTCGTATGAAGATTGCCATATAATAACTTACCGCTCTGTGACAGCAATGTTTCTAAGAGATATTTTGTATATGGTGAAGCAAACACGGCCATAGTGATCCAATATCTCGAATGCTCGACGCATCCTCGGCATACTCAATGCCCTTGTTTGGCGCTTTCTGCGTACTTTTGAACCGTCGGTTAGATCTTCATTCGTAACAGAACAGCATTACCACAGCTGCAGACCGAATGAACACAGCAAAAGACCCGTACACACTCTTACAGTTCACCTAGGGGGTTAATCGTATCCCCATTTCGCGACCGTGATGCTTGCCGAATGGGGTGGACAGGGTACAGCATGGGGATGTGCGAAATCGCGGTGTGAGTACACACCCAACCCCCCCCCTCGAAGAGGGTGCAGTGCGACCTCCCCCCTCCTCTCTAAACTGACAACCAGATGCATGTCCACACCAAATGCTCTCTGAAATCGGAATCTGGATTTTCGAAAACGAGCTCAAACTGGAATCAAGGTAATAACAGCTCTTCCAGCGCTCATGCAATATGAGCCACAACAGCCGTCGCATTAATTAACTGTATTTTGTCTCAGGATTCAAATAAAACTTCGTCGTCCGACGAAACCATGTATTGACATGCAAGCTTGTAGCAAGGAACAAAATGAAACACGACTTATGGTGATCATTGAATTAGCTACTGGAAACAGTTCAATAGGTTTTTAGAAGGAGCAAGTCTTCATACACTCGAATCCGTTCTCAGATTTGTGAAGTGTTGAGCTACAAAAAATATATATTGATTCAAACCTGTTCCTGAAATAAAATCCCGATCGAATCCCCAAGGCAATTTCTCTGTGATTTTTGCGACCTTCATGAACATTTTAGTACTTTTAGGAAGATCAAACCTTCCTCTACACGAATATGCTTTCCTCTTCCCCATAGGTCCGCTTTTAGGAAGTTATGGTCCTTCAAAGACACCCTACTTGCTGAAAATTTGTTTCCCACGGCTGGTCCTGCCCAGAATTCCCTTCCCCCGGTACCCAGGGCACATCGTTGGTTGGGGAATCCCCGACAGGGGGTCGCATTTCGCCGCCAGGAAAGGGGGGGGGTCGTAGTGAGTGCGGCAGCCATAACGAGCAGCGCGAATTGTCAATGTGCTGAGTCCTGTACAGCGAAACTTGGTTTGCGTGAACTCGGATATGCAAAAAAAAACTGCAAAACTTTCAATAATCAAACTAATCTGAAATAACTGGAAATTTAAAAAGTCGGCATCACCTCGTAAGTGACTAAACAGTACAACTCAAACTCTGGTTCGCTGCCAATGATATGGCGTGTCCGCGGTCGCGCTTGGCGCTGAGCCAACCTGTTTTTTTTCCAGACAAGCGACAGGACTACCATATCGTTCATATCAGACGTTTTCCAGCAGTTGGTCTCCTTTATCGGAGTCAGCAATTAGCGGAGCACGAATCTGGCAGCGCCGACAGGGACATGTTCCATCACACGCAACGGGAAACACTGTAAACAATTGCGCAGGCTCGCCATGGACCTCGCTGAACCCTATAGACACATTTGCTCGCGTGGACAGACGTTACGCACAAGTTACACCAACCCATCACTTCTGCGCGGACCTCAGTGCGCGGCACATCCAAGGTCAGCGTGATCGGCGCTGGACGAACCATATTCTGCTCCTGCTCCACAGGATACCTTTTTCATGCGTTCCTGGTTATTCGAACATGCTCACTTGAAACCGTACACAGGAAACGGGTTTTTCGCGCAGCTGGGAGTGTTCCTCAAGAAATCCCCATAGCGAGATCTCATGAATCCCGAGAACTTCAGAAACAGCTCAAGAGGTTTTTAGAAAGAGAAAATCTTTAAACACTCGAATCCGTTCTCAGATTTGTGAAATGTTGAGTTACAAAAAAATATATTGATTCAAACCTGTTCAGTTGAAATCACTCCCCAACGAATCCCCATGGCAGATTGCTCTGCGATTTTTGCGACCTTCATAAACATTTCAGTACTTTTAGGAAGTGCAAACCTTCCTCTACACGAACACGGTCTCCTCTTCCCCACAGGTCCGCTTTTGAGGAAGTTATGGTCCTTAAAAGACACCTACCTCAGCTGGAAATTCTCGCTCCATGGCTAAAATTGCACAATAATCTCCAGTCACAGCTGCAATTACATGCGCATTCTGCTACCGTACTCCACATAATCGGGGTAATGCATTCTTAGCGTGACTTCTCAACGGTCGACGTTTTATTCTACTCATTTCTTCGTATTCTATTCATACTTTATTCATATTCATTTTAATTGCAATTGATATAGGTACCAAAGTTTGTTTTGACTCGAGGGAAGGTGGGTGAAACCTGATGGCTTTTCTTTTCTATTCTCTTTCCTGAATCAGGATAGAAATGAGCAAAAAGCGAGAGGGGCCTTGTTCAGGATTGTCGCTTTTTCTATTTTTCGCGCCTTACACATGAACACATGAACTTCTAAAGTTTCTTCCTCCTCGGGGGGGGGGGGGTGGGAAGAAACTTCATAAGTTTAGGTGTAGTGGGGGGGGGTCGTACCGAACCCTCAAAAAGGGGGGGGGGTCGTACAGGTTTCACCAAAATCCCCATCGAATGCTGTGCCCTGGTGAGAATTCCCTGTGAAAGAAGCTCTGACTATGAGTTTGTAGCAGCTCTTTGGTTGTGGAAGAGATTCAGATAGATGAATTGTTTGGATCGAATGTTACCCAGTGAGCACACCCTCACCACAGCGGGTGCAAAATTTCGGTGAGGACAAGTTCGTTTGAGACTTTGAAAATCTGTTGGGGAGGACGGTATACATGTGTATTAGTTAGTGGTTGTATGTTATTGGGACGATCCTTATAACAGTGAGAATTTCCACTGTGGAATCAACTCACTGTGAGGAGCCTCGCTCGTTTGTACAGCGAATCCGCCCAAAACCAAAAATTTGAGGAATGGCAACCAATTGCTAAAGGACACGCTCAGCCTGCTGTAGATGGGCCCTCGCAGACATCTAGTGCATCCAGCGTACACAGTATCTTCTTCACGGAAGTTTGCCCCTCTCTCTGAAGCGCTTCCAAGTGTTTCGGGACCATGATGAATTTGCTGGAGCGAGAGCTGCCCCTGTAGCAGTACACCTTCCCCTCCGCGTTTGAATCTGCCTTATTTCAATGGCCGACCCCTTGATCACCATCGTCTTTTTTCCAATCCCTTTACACACCTCGAGCCTTTGAGGATTTTTGTGCTTGCCCTCGGCGGACCGCCCACTACTTTCCTTATTGGTCCGACAAACACACAGACAACTTCTACTTATATATAGAGTATGATATGATAGTGTTCGGTTAGTTATTACTAGTTATTGACTTAGGAAACAAACAGCCAGTGGAAAAAAAGTAGCACGTATGCCCATTCAGTGCCTTTTGACATCGCTCTGACTGGCTGCACAGATATGAACAATACGGAGCATTCGCAGTGATTATCCGCACCCATCATTGACCAGCAGGGTTCTATTTCAGGCATGTGCTTGTTCACTTTCCTGATAAACCGTTCCACGGCCCCACTTTGGACGTTTCTAGAACTTTTGGTCCGTTTTGTTTCGCTGTTGCATTATTCGATGCGTCTAGTTCAAGGTTTCTGCAGATAACCAAATTATCGTGTATGGTCCCTCTAAGTTTCACCGCTCAGCGAACAAACATGACTTTCCGTCAGTCAAATAGTATTTGGCAATATTCTTTAGAAGTAATCTAGAATAATTGAAAGAAAAAAACTGAGAGTGGTAGTACAAACATTGACTCTGCAGTACTACTCATCATAAACCTAAATAATCTTTCCAAGAGGTATCTGTCGAGGGGATGTGCTCGCTTGAGAAAAAATTTGTGTGGGACGTGAAGCGAAATTTTGTGCAGAAAAGAAAATGAGCCCATATCGCATTCAGCAGCTACCGCTACTTCTTGCATACCATTACGAACATAAAGGGCACAAAGTATCGAAGTAGGAAGCTTGGCATCCTTCTTACTTATTGATTTGATACGTCCTCTACTGGAAATCCCACGAAAAGGTGAAGATCCCGCTCTCCCCTGAAGACATTTTCTGCGATTAAGTGATCAGCGAAGTGTCTGCTCTGTGCATTTGGCATCGTTGTCCGCACTCGCAGAGAATATATAGAATATTTCGATATCTCGGCATCCTACCTTAGTCACTTGGGATGGCGAGATATCGAAGCTGTCCAACCGCGTACTGCAACCTGTACGACAACGACTAGCAAACGGAACCAAATATGAACATAGTGTTGCCTGAAGCGTCATGGGCGCTCTTGCTGCAACTGGCTGCACTGCGAATCCTGTGCTAATCGGGTTTGTCTGACGTCCGACAAACTCAACCAAGGCACTGGCTTCACAAGGTGGGGAGGGGTCACCGTTCAGGGTGTTCTCAAACTTTTTTCTTTCCTTTCTCTAGTGGGGAGTTACTCATGGCCTACTGGTTCATGGTTTGGTGCCTGCTACCCATAATGCTTGATCGCAGGTGTTGTCTTTCAAAGACACATGGTACGTTCAAACACATTGAGGGTGTATGAGACTATCAGCCCCAGAGCTGTCGATGTGTCGTGGTCCCTCCGCCCAAACATGCCCAGGAATGGAGATACAGGACCGTGAAACACGCTAGTTCCTCCATGCTCCGCCTTACACCTTTTGCGGCGCAGATTCCCGTCGTTCATAACATCCGTTGCAAGCGCGCGTGTCGCGTGCGGCTCCTTGGCACTTTGCCAAGTCCTTTGATTGCGCTTTCAAATACAAGTAAAACGCGAATTCCTGATGCGGATAACATTGAGAGTGCTGCAAAATAAGAACAGAAGATGATGACGAGGTCAGAACTCAAAAGCAACTGTGCCACTTCTTGCCAACATCCCTGCGGAGGCCGCGTATTTCACCGAAACATGAAAATAAAACGGCATACTCGTTAGTTTGATACAAGCAAAACGCAATCTGATGCGAATAAAATTTTAGGTGTTGCTCATGCTCCAGAATCCATGTACAAGAGATGAAGGTGACGTAGGCTAGAAATGAAACACAACGATGTAAATGTATAATGAAACAAAAGTGAAAAAAGCAAGAAAAGGCAAATTAGTTGAAATCGCCTGAAAATTCTACGCATCCGGCGAATCCGGCGCCAAAGCCATAGAATTACTTAGAATAAACGAGTGGACGCTTGGATTGTTTTTGTTCTCATGTTTTCTGGGAATGCGCGGCCTCTGATGATACTGCAGATGCAGCGAGTTGCTCTTGAGTTCTGCCCCTTGTCATCCATCTTCTGCCCTTATTTTGTTAGCACCTCAATGTTATCCGCATCAGGAAATTGCGTTTTACTTGTATTTGAAAGCGCAATTAAAGGACTTGGCAAAGTGCCAAGGAGCCGCACGCGACACGGCGCGCTTGCAAAGGATGTTATGAACGACGGGAAATCTGCGCCGCAAAAAGCTGTAAGGCGCGAGCATGCAGGAACTAGCGTGTTTCACGTAATCTCCATTCCTGGGCATGTTTGGGGCGGGGACCACGACACATCGACAGCTGGGGGCTGATAGTCTCATACACCCCTCAATGTATGTGAGCTACTATGTGTCTTTAATACGCGTGCCAGCACTGATACACACCGGTGACTAGTTTACTTATAAATGTACAAGAGATGACATGCAAATAACGGTTTATTTTCAGTGACCCTCCTAGAATTATCACTTCCTGCAAAACTATGTAGTTTCTTTCATTGGTTGCCCGTTCCACCACAAGGATATTCAACCCATTTAATTTTGTCGCCTTCTCTTCCCACGTCCACTAGATCTGAAATTGTGCTAGTTGAAAAGAGATTAGGAGCGAGTGGTTGCACTCGTCTTGTTTCGTTCCTTCGCCTCCTTACACCTAATTGCCCATATGATTCGACTCGACTTTACGCATTAAAACTCCACATTGCGCAAGTATTACAACCTCGAATAGTGATCACCGTAGCCAAAAGTCTTTTCCGTTCTGAAAAATTGACTGGCCTATACCCTATATTGGTCTTCCAAAGTGGTTTGCAGACAGCAACTAACAAGGAACCTTTACATTTTAGGTTATTTTTCAAGTCCGGTCCACTTCTCTTTTGAGTCAGAGATTCTCCATTTCATGAGGGGAGAGGAACATCCGTGGGCTTTTTCTAGGGTTCAGCATCACTTTACTTTCGAATGAACTGAGCTACGGTAAGAGGATGTTCAATAGAGATGGGAAAATTGACGGGCCACCTGAGAGCACCACCGCTAATTATCCTCGAGTAGTTTCTCTTCGAACAGGACACCCTTTTCTCAAATCTATTTATAGATCACTACTGAACATGAGAATTGGGTCTGTAAGAGCAGCGCAGAACGCGCCCAGTCACTGCACTGCAGCTTACGAGGAAGGTCGTTTAGAGCGGACTTCTTTTTTGCATTTTGCAGGGGCTTGCCCATACATAAATCACAGAAGTGGGGTTCATTTTTGCTGAGCGGATCAGGAACGCCAGAAGAGGAGTGAAAAGTACGTCTATGAACTCTCATGTAAGAGACATTCAGCGCTATACTGACAACTTGCGTCAGCACAGAAAGTTAGTGCCGAAATCGCGACCAGGGCCAATAGACTAACTTTCAGCAAAAAATTTTCTTCGATTTCTTCGGGTTGTGGTGGACAATTTGGCTTTTCGGGTTGTGGTAGACCATTTGGCCGGCAGTGGTGATTGGAGTCTCACATCTTCGTCAAGATGATGACGTGACGAAGACGTAACAGGTCGCTAAGCAGGACAGCGCTAGGGTGCGCCCAAGGTGCTTTCAAACTCGGTATCGATGTGGGTTGTGACGGTATTCCTGGAGTACCATCCTAAGCCTTTGTCGATTCCTACCACCTGCTCGCTTAATAAAGATGTCAATCTCCCCTGCCGAAACAGAACCTCATTCAAATCCCCAACATTTTTTAACCCCTGAACAAATACTTCCTGTCGTTCTTTTTTGCATGAGTTTCCGACGGTTGGCAGTGCCACCGTGGCCTCGTGGTAATGGCCTCGCTTGCAAGTCAAACGCATGCGGGTTTGCATCCGGTTGGCGCGAAAATTTTTGCTTCGAGCTTCAACTCTAATTTTCGAAATTCTTCCGAATTTACGGCCCAGCAGGGCAAGTAGATCAAGTACATCAAGTATACGACGTGCTCGATCTAGCATGGATTTGGTCATATCTGCCCTCTCTGAACATATTACCCATCCGACAATTCAAAGTTTTGCACAAAATCGCAATTTGGCCAGACGAGCGTTTTTTCGTCGAAGGATGTGATATTCGTATTCAGGGGGTCGGAATCTCCCATGAACGGATTTCTCGCTAAAACTTCGAATTGTCGGATGGGTAATATTTCGATCAGCAGCGCTTACGAGCCAGAACTCAAACTGTGACCACCCAGATCTCGACTGGGAGGTCCCCGTAGCACGTTTATTCTGCATATTCGTAATCAGCATTCGAGGCTCTATCGATGTACCTTAGCCTCCATTCAAAGTTCCATGCGAAGTTCAAACCATTCCCTTGTAAGTGATGTTTGACAGGTGTTCTCGGTGACGGAATAAAAAATGTGGGCATCACAACCTTGACAATGAGCAGGTTAGACCAATTGTTGGCGCGAGCCTCCAACACCGACTTCGTGATCACCTCATGCAGCTCACTGCAAGAGTTCACGTTCAGACTGGACAGCAGCTGTGTGCCTAGACTCAACTGACTTGTTGTCCTAATGTACGCTCATTAGAGGAGGCGAACACTGTAGATCGTTCTAAAGGTACTACATCGCTCATCAAGCCATTCTGTCGAAGTGCCATGCAAATTCTGTATGGAGACAATTTTCACCAGCTTGATGGTCTTTCTCAAATTCCTCTACTTTGTCATCCTCTTAGAGTGAGGAGTCGTAGGTTTTGTTAATTTGGAACGCATATAAGCTGTGACTTTCTCGAAGGAATCAGTGAGTTTTAAGGATTGAGCGTGATGTTCCAGTCAAATAGCTGAAAATTAAGAGGTCTTGCTATAGCACGTCCTTCTTGTCGAGTGATTATGATATAATGAATGTGCAGGATTGAAATCGCTCACTGAAGTTGTCGAAGAGGTGCTCACGTAGTTGGGAGGGGCTACGCGGCTCGCGGCGAGCGATGACTCATCTGCTCTTTTGCTCCCTCCTCGGCAAAATAGAAGTAATTTTGTGCCTAGGACATGAATATAACTTCGCCCTTGCCATAACCAAAAGTTAAAACAATCAACACTGAAAAGTGCAAAGAAACAGTTTTAGGCTGCAAGGTTCTTGCCCAAACTACAAAATTTTGTTGCATGTTTGTCGTTGACTCTTATTGTCGACTACAAAAAATCAAATTTTTGGCTCCTGTAGAATTCTTCAGCAAGTTCCCGGTGAATCTTGTTTGTTTTATTCTGATTTGGCTGCTAGATTCGCGTTTCAAGTATGCCGATGAGTCATCACTCGCCGCGAGCCGCGTGGCCCCTCCCAACTACGTTAGCGCCGTCGAAGAAAGTTGGCATCTATTGGGTTGGCACATAAGTAATGGCGTTTTTTTCAAATGAAAATTTTGTTCCAAAAGTGAAATGTTTTGCAAGCAAGCCTGATATCATCAGATAGAAACTTCACGTAGTTTTAGAATATCAAGGCGGCTTTGATTGAGGGAATAATTTTTGTGGATTTTTTAGTCGTTGAAGTTGAAAACGAAAACGGCGAAAATTAGCTCCTTCGACAACTGCCTCTATATAGTCGAAGTGCTAAAATCGCTTAAGCTGCTTCATACATTTGGAAAAGGCCGAGTGAAGTTCCAGCAAGGGAATCTCACTAGGGCGCTTTGGGACGAATTTCAAGAACTTTGAAGTTATCAACCTTCACCTCGCCGATATTGGGCAGCGCACGTCTGTTCACCTAAAATTTTGTGCTAATATTTGAACGTTTCGTGATATGTTTTGCATGTTCTGATAGCAAATTTCTGTGCCTCTATAACACTGCTATAGAAGTCTGTTCTCCAGAGGTGTTTGCTTTCTGTTAAGTTCAGGTTATCATTACGGAAGCGAAGTCTGTGAGAAGTAGCGTTCCGTTCTCCAGGAATTTTATGCTAACATTTAAATTTTCGCTTAATGGTCTATATGTTTCTGATAGCCAATTTTGTGCCTCATAACATAACATAAAATTAGTTTTCCGGACTGTTTACTTTTCTGTTAAGTTCGGGTTATCTTTACGGAACGTGATGGTCGATGAGAATTAGAGTTCCCGACTTCTCTCTCAACTGCTGTCCACTGAAGCTTCAAAGCTCCTAGAGCAGCTCAATAGAATCGCCATGGTTTGAGTAAGGCTTAGAATAAACAGATTATTGTCAGGACAGCTCTCAGCGAATTTCCCGAGCAGCAATCAGCAGCTCTGATACCTCTGTTGAATGCGAAAAGGAGGAGATCTCTGAAGTGCTGATGCTTATCGACCTGACATTCCATATTATCCACCTGAAAAACAAGGTTCATCAAATGGATTTTCAAAATAACTGCAAACGCGATGTTTATAGAGCACGAATTGACTATCAGAACATATAGAGCACATTAGCGAAACATTCAAAATGTTAGCATAAAACTCGTGGAAACGGGAACGCTACTTCTCAATGACTTCGCGTTTCCGTAATGATAACCTGAACTAACAGAAAGGAAACACCTCTGGAGAACAGATTTCTACAGCAGTGTTATAGAGCACGAAATCCGCTATCAGAATATGCAAAAACATATCAGCGAAACATTCAAATATTAGCATAAATTTTCAGGTGGAAAAGACGTGAGCTGCCCAATATCGACGAGGGTGAAGGTTGGTAACTTCAAAATTCTTGAAATTCGTTCCAAAGCGTCCTTGAGACTCCTTGCTGGAATTTCTAGCCCGACCTTTTCCAAATGTATGGAGCAGCTTAAGCGATTTTAGCACTACGGCTATACGTAAATAGAGGCAGTTGTCGGAAGTGCTAATTTTCGCCGACTTCGCTTTCAATTTCAACGACTAAAAAATCACCAAAATTATTCCCTCAATCAAAGCCGTTTGATATTCTGAAAATACGTGAAGTTTCCTATCAGATGATATCAGGCTTGCTTGCAAACATTTTCACTTTTGGAACAAAATTTTCATTGAAAAAAAACGCCATTACTTATGGTGCCAACCAATACTTCACGCGGTCTCCTTTGTACATCCGAATCACTCCGATATTTTACGATGTCCATACTTTATTCTTGTTACGCTTATTTATATCCAAATTTGAAAGCTTTATAATCCCGCATAAGTGACGGTGGCCACTATTTCCAACCGTAACATTTCATTTCCCAGCATTCTCACATGTGTGACTACACAGGCAACTCTCTTCTCTATTGAGACTTCGCGTGATGGAGTCTGCACCCAATCTCACTCATAGACTACCACGCATAGACTACTAAAACCACGCATGGCAACGTGCCAAAGGCACCGCTCGCGACACGCCCCGCGCGGACGGGTCGAGGAATAGACGCGACTTCTCCACCGACCCGCAGTCGGGCAGCGGCTCACCGTCGTATGAGAACTCTACCGTGAGTTTGGTTGCTATTGTACATTTCCCCGTACGGCTGTACAATTCAGCACTTTCTGAACAGACTTTAGCCTAAAGAATGATGCCTGATGCAACTCACATGGTAGCAAGCCTTCTTATATGCAATGTAAGACGGACTGTAAGGCTTCCTTTTGAAGTAGTCTTCTATAAATTGTATTGTATTTCCATCACGCCACGCTCTTGACGTTTCCAGACCGGTCAATATATTGAAATATTTGCGTCCATCAACTTTTGTTACAAGATCTGCAGAAAGGACAGAATCAGCCAGGTTCTTGTCCGCAAATTCATTTGCGGGCTTGGATTCTGCGTGCTCTATCGAATATCTTTCTTCATTATGGCAGCGAGGAATACGTAAGTGCGAAACAGGGTCAACCATACGTCGCACACGGGGATGTGGCGTACTCGGTCTCCCTCGAGAGGGGAGGGTCGTATTTGCAGAGGCCATCATTCAGCACAGCGGTGACCTGGATTGCAGAATGGGTGATGCATTCGGAAATGAGGTCGAGTATATGGCGCATTCCATGGGAGTGTCTATTAGCATCTCTGCGCCGCATTTACTATTCACCACATGACCATATCAGGAGGAGGTTTACGGAAAGCCTACCGAGCTTTCTAGATGGAAATGTGATCTTTATGGTGGGTGATCCTCATCTCCAGCTGAAGCTATGTTTTATAAAACGAAATCCGCGACATGCGAATATTTGCTATGGCTCAGCTGTAGCGAGGTGTGCTTGCTGGAAATGAAACGTTTTGAAGTCCGCAGAAGTCCTAGACTTTTTCGGTAGGTTTTTCCCTCCATTGCGTCTGAATGAGGATATCCATTGAAAGTAATAAACGCGTCTGCCGAAAGTCCTCCGCACAATTTTCAAGCAAAAAGTTTTTCGATGGAACTTTGAAGAAAGTTGAAAGATTCCTTCGTATGAAGATTGCCCATATAATGAACCTACCGCTCTGTGACAGATGGTTTCTGAAAGATATTGTTGTATATGTGAATGCAACGGCTCAGTAGTGATCCAATCTCCATGCGCGACGCATCCTCGGCATACTCAATGCCTCGGGTTTGTGTTGTTTCGCGCTGTCTGGTTTTGAAGCCGTCCTGTTAGATTCTCATTCGGTAACAAACAGCATACACAGCTGCAGACCGATGAACACAGCAGAGACCCGTACACACTCTACAGTCACCTAGGGGGTAGATCGTATCCCCATTTCCCGCGACGTGATGCTTGCCCATGGTGGTGGACAGGGTACAGCATGGGGATGTGCGAAATGGCGGTGTGAGTACACACCAACCCCCCCCCCCCTCGAAGAGGGTGCAGTTGCGACCTCCCCCTCCTGCTCTAACTGACAACCAGATGCATGTCCACACCAAATGGCTTCTTGAAATGGAATCTGGATTTTCGAAAGGCGGACTCAAACTGGAATCCAGGCAATAACAGGCTCTTTCAGCCTCATGCAATATGAGGCTGAACAACAGCCTCGCATTATTAACTGTATTTTTGTCTCAGGATTCAAATAAAACTCGTCGTCGACAACCATGTATGACATGCAACTTGTAACAAGGAACAAAATGAAACAGCGACTTATGGTGATCATTGATTAGCTAAATTGGTGAACAAAATAGCCCCGAGGTCAGTGTGTCAGGCCCCAGGCGTGCATTAAAGGCACCTTCCGCGATAAACTATGGCTAGGTTCTCATGACCGTGCATGATGGTCAAGCAGGCAATGTCAGAGGCGATGCTTATCCTAAAAGTTATAAAACAGCAAGCAAAACGCAGCGCGCTCAGGTTTTAGGCCCATTCGCGCCCGATAGGCCATGCCGGCCTCCAGTGACCATGTCGCTGTGAGACTGCCATTGCGCTCTCTCGCCCATCGTTTTCTGGCCTCTCTCGTCTCTTATCAGTGTACCGCCGCCTTTCGCTATTCACAATTGATCTTGACCACCTTACGCTCGTCCGGTGATCATGATCAATTGCAATGAAGAGGGTCTTATTCCGGGCTTTTTTCGTGCTTCTTTCTTCTTCAGTAAGTTAACAAATACGCGTCAGCTCTATTTTTGAACTGTATGACCTATGGACTGTGATCGCGGAAATCGCCACTAAATGAATGGTGACGGAGAATCATGAAAACATGCACGACACAACAAGGCGACACATGGAAAATACAAGGAAATGCGGAGCCAAATGGAAAAATGTATAAATAGGCAGCAGTATATCGTTCTATACTTGGCTATTATCGATCGCAACGCTGCGAGCGCTTTCGTTGGGAAATCGTCATTGGAGCGCGGTTGTTGGACCTGCCAACGTCCTGGTGTCTTTTCGGAAGGTTATATCTCTTTTAGGTGCGCAGCTTTTGAGGAATGGTGAGCAGCATGCAAAGGCAATGCTCTTAGTGTTACGTTTTCTATTTAGTTGCAATCTGAATAATTCCTCGTGGGATATTTCGGATGAGTTTCGGATAGGCGGGGAGTAAATGGCAAGCGGGCTTTTATGCTCCACACGGGATTACTTATTTCAAACGCAATTTCATCAGGATTAAAATCATTATGAAGCCGTCCTATCCTTTCTCTTTCCAGAAAGCTTTACAGTTTCCCTGAAGACACGCCAGTTCAGGAGATATTTTAGATGGGTCACCGACGCGCTACCCTCTGAACCACCCGGGAAATCGACTCCTGTGAAATTGTAAGGATACCTTAGGAAACTTTAGCGTGCCTTCAAAACACATATTCCCCTTTAAATGAGTGAAAGAGGAGAGCGCGGCTATCACTGATCAATTTGGTCCGAGTGTGCGGCGTGCATTACGCTCCTACGAAGAGATGGTGGAAAAGTGTAAATTCTCATTTCAGGTGCTTTTGTCCATACAAACAGTTGTTTGATCAGGGTTTGGGAAGGACAATACGCACGAATCGGTTTGAGACGTGTTATTCGGCCATCTACGTATGTACTTACGAGTGCATGCTATTGACTGATATTTATTTATTTGTTTATTCTTGCTATTCTTGCTATAATGTTAATCAATTTTTTTTATTACTTTGTAGTCCTATTTACATCCGGGTCTTCTGCAGCTTTCCGTCCGTTCCATCAAACTCAGCAGGCACTTTTGTACTGTGTGATGCCTAGCGAGCATACTTTTGCGGTAGTCCCCTCGTCCCCCGCGGCCAAGTACAAACCCCTTTCTGGGATTTCCGCATGAAAAGAGGGCTGTCAAACGTAGCAGTGAATCTGTGAAGAATACACTAATGATAATTTTTATTTCTTTAACATCTTTACTTCCATAGCTCCACTCCCACTATCAACTGAAATGTCAACGCATTGCCCGGCTCTGAATGACCCTTGAGATTACGCCCTCCCCTCACTCCCCAGCGGCCAAGTACGCCCCCCCCCCTATGCATTTCGCACAACGATGCTGGACCCTGCACAAGGATGAGGGCCCGGCATCAGCTGGGGATCCGACCGGTCTGGTATTATAAAGTGCAAAAATGTTAGTAACTTGTTATTACGGAGGCGTTGTGGAAGCATTTTGCACCATTACCTCTTATATCCCTGGTCGACTCTTGCCCAACGAAGCTTCGCATCCCCCGAGGCTAGCTAAACGATGTTAAACGATGCTCATCTGGAAGACCAAAAATAGTGGCATGCACTTCGCTTGGACCCGCAGAACATTGCGAGTCAAAGGGTTGCTAAAGAAGGGCTCAGGCTTGGTTAGGTGTTCTTCGTTCCTTCTTTTTCATTTGGTACGCTTCCCAGTAGCCGTTCTTTCTAAATTCTGAGAAACCTTGAGTGCGTTCAATGTCAACATGTTAGCGCAGTGCAGTTGGCGATATTCTTCGCCATTCTATCTAGAAACCTGGTTTTTATCAGCGGCTTTCATAAGCTACTGCTTTATTCGCCGCTATCAGGTTTTTACGACTGCTTCGTTGAACTAGCTTTTTAAGGCGTGCTCGAAGACAGCCCCCGCGCTCAAGTAGTACATGGTCGTCCTTCCTTGTGCAGGTAGTTCAGCCCCCAAGCAAGATACTGTCCCACTCTCGCGCCCTCAGCGAGCGAGGAGCGAGCCACAAACGCTCAAAGTTCTAGTTCTAACGCCTGCTCAGTTGGACCCTCACTTGCTAGCTGTCCTCTGGCGGCGAGTCGCTCACTTGTTCTTTGTTGGGAGGGCGGGCATTAATCGGGACTGCATGTGCTTTTGCTGACCGCGCTCGTGCCCACAAATAATTCTGCTCTCATTCATCACATTTTATTCATTGGGAGCACATACAGTCAAGTGCAACCGTAAAACGCGCAAAATCACGAATGATGCAATTTCTGTGGTGCAAAAGCTCGACGCACTTCACTACACCAAAATACGCACGCTACCGTAACCCTAAGTTCGGACGCCGGCCTTTCAAATGTTTCTTTTTCTTTTCAAGAGTTTTTCCTCCATGTTTTTGTTGTTTTCTGTTTGCTTTTCTACGCATTCGATGATATCCACTACTGGGAGATGTGACGAAGTGATTTGTGAGCCAAGGCTTGCACAGAGACCGCAATAAGGTGTAACTGTCAGGGCGCGATTTTGTTTATGGTGCTCTTGAGGGCTCTTGTTACTTTTTTCCTACATTGAAGAATTACGTTCAGCTACTGTTTCATAATTGATCAGCCATTATCCTTGACACTTTTATCGCGCGATGAAAGTGTCATGGAAAGTTGCTTTTCAGTTATGAAACAGTAGCTGATAAGTAATTCCCAAAGAAGGAAACAAGCAAGAAGAGTCTTCTAGATTAACATAAACAAAGTCGCTCCCTCACAGTCACACCTCCCTGCGGTCTCTGTGCAACCCCTAGCTCACAAATCTCTCTATCACATCTCACAGTAATTGATATCATCCAGTGCAAAGAAAAGAATACAAAAAAAAACAACAAAAACGCAGAGGAAAAACTCTTGGAAGAAAAAAGAACTTTTGAACTCGATGTCCGAACCTGGGATTACGGTAGCGCACATTTTAGTGTAGTGAAGTGCGTCGAGCTTTTGCATCACGAAAATCGCGTCACTCGTGATTTTCACGCGTTTCACCTTGCGAAATGGGTTGAGTGGGATATCTATGCCCCTAATGAATAGAATGTAATAAAGGAGAACAGAATGAATAGAATGTAATAAAGGAGAACAGAATCATCCATGAGCACGAGCGCGGTTCGCGAGAAGGGCATGCGATTCCGATTAATGCCCGCCGCCCCAACAAAGAACAACTGGGCGGCCCTCCCTCGAAGCGCATCTAACAAGTGAGGCGGTCCAACTGAGAGGGCGTTAGAACTAGAACTTTCAGAGGCTGTAGCTCGCTAAACGCTTGCTGCGGAGTTGCGAGAGTGGGACAATCTCTAGCTTGGTGGCTGTACTACTTGCAAAAGAAAAGACGACCATGTGCTACTTGAGCGCGGAGGCTGTCTTTAATCTGATAATGGGAACGCGAAGGTCGGACGTGTAGTTTAACACCTTGACGACGAGCCATTTTCTCATGACTTGCGCGTGGGACGGCACATTTTTCTGCGTTGAAACTTAGTAATTTCCGTATAAATGAATGACTACGATCAAATTGTATCAAGAAATGCAAGAGACGAGTATACGAATCTCGAATCTCTGACACAATTCAGCTTTTATTGCTTCAGGCTTCCAAAACCTGACTGTTTTTACCAACTTCTTCCTCTTAAGGCGGATCTGGCCGAAAATCTATCTACCGTAGTCTAACCGTATCCTCCTAACGACCATTATCGCATCCCCTTGGCCCAAAAATGTTTGCTCTTGAACTAATTTTCTGTGAAGAAAATGAAACAAGGGCGCAGTTTTTGAGTTATGTAATAACTGTCGGACAGCATTGGGTGACGCCGTCCCACAAGACAAACTAGCTGTCGTCCACAATTGACGGAAACCGTCGTCACCGCGTTAAGGGGATATGATGGTCGTGTTCAGGGGACGAACTAGCCTAGGAGACATGTTTCTAAGGAACTAGGACATTTAGGCGTTGCGCCTGTTACAAGGGCGCCAGCCAGTTTCGTGGCAAGCAATTGTGATATTCGTGTTCGTGGGGTCAAGCTGCCACAGGAGACAAGTTTTCAGCAAATTTGTAATATACGGCATTTTGGCGATGGCGCCAGTGGCGCGGGCGGCGTCATGCGTTCCTGCCAAGCAACTGTGGTATTTTTTCAGAGGGACAAGCTACGATTAGAGATACGTTTCCAGCGAACTTCATTGTTCGTACATCTTTATTATTAGAACCATATAGTGGCAGACCCCCACAAATCCTATCCGCAGCCTCATTGTGGCGTGGGGGTGAACGGTTTTGCACTGTTCCAAAAACGTACCAGTGCAGAGGGTGCCACGTCAGAGCCTGGCGAGCTACGCGTAGTCGAATTTGTTCTCGTCGAAAACAGTAACATTCATGGGCCTCATTCCCTTGAACCTGAGGGAACCACCGACAGGGCGACGTCGGCTGGGACCGCTCGGGCGAGGCTGCTAAAATCACGGGGCCAAAGGAAATTTAAGTCGCCCAGGACTAGGATGACGATCTGTACTTTCAACGCACGGACGCTTGCATCGGAAGCTCACATCGAAGATCTGATGTTGCAAGCCAGGAAGATCAAGTACGACGTCATCGGACTGACCGAGACGAGGAGGCTCGCCCGCTACACGCCGTATACGAGACTGGAGAAAAACTGTTCCTCGGAACATGCGACAGCAGAGGCTTTAGCGGTGTGGGCGTCCTCGTCAACACGCACTTGACCATGAACGTCGATTCGTACGAAAGTCTGACGACCCGAATCGGACTTTTGCGACTAAGATGATGTGGTTCAACTCCAGCTTTGACAGTCGTCGTCGCCCACGCACCAACATCAAGCACGACGGGATGAGCTCGAAGCGTTTTATATGGAATTGGAGAAGTTCTACAAGGTCATCGTCGGTTACTTCAACGCTAAGATCGGACCTAGACGAACGCTGAAGAACTTCACATTGGAACTCACGGAACGGAGTGGAATGAGCAGGGTGAAAGGCTGTTTGAGTTTATCATGTCGACCCATACCATCCATGGTAACTCGCAGTTCCAGAAGCCCTACTCTCTACGCTGGACATGGGAGTCTCCTGGTGGACAATTCCATAACGAGATCGACCACATCATCTGCAATCAAAGGTTTTGCCTGACCGATGTCGCTGTTGTCCCTAAGTTCTACACGGGATCCGACCATCGCCTCCTT
>MU912871.1:37099-48159 GCA_036418165.1 Cooperia oncophora
GACAATCTTCGTCGCCTACGCACCAACATCAAGCTACGACGAGGATGAGCTCGAAGCGTTCTATATGGAATTGGAGAAGTTCTACAAGGAAGATCATACCTTCTTCAAGGTCATCGTCGGTGATTTCAACGCTAAGATCGGACCAAGAAGAACGGCTGAAGAACTTCACATCGGAACTCACGGAACGGAGTGGAATGAGCAGGGTGAAAGGCTGTCTGAGTTTATCATGTCGACCCATACCATCCATGGTAACTCGCAGTTCCAGAAGCCCTACTCTCTACGCTGGACATGGGAGTCTCCTGGTGGACAATTCCATAACGAGATCGACCACATCATCTGCAATCGAAGGTTTTGCCTGACCGATGTCGCTGTTGTCCCTAAGTTCTACACGGGATCCGACCATCGTCTCCTTCGCGCAAGATTCCGCTTTTCGATGCGAGGAGAGAGAGCCGCAAAGTTCAAGAAGCGAAGCCCCAAGACCGTCATCAACTGGGATCACTTCACTTCTCTCGCTGGGCTCTGGGAGGATTCCATCATCGACAACATCGACGAGGAATACGAACGGCTTGTCGCACATCTTCACGACTGCGCTCTGGAAACTCTCGAGCTGATTCGCCAACGTGGAGCCGCACGAGCCGCAGGCAATTACCAGCTGACGTCTGAGCTTGCGAAGCTATGCAGAGAAGCGATAAAGGAAGACCTCAAGAGCAGCAGTACTGGTGGAAGCCGCAGAGGCTGGGAAGAGCATACGCAACGCCCGCCGCGACTTCGCCAACTGTAAGACCAAGATGACCGCCCTCCGACGATGGAACAATCACCGCATCCAGAAGGGCAATGGAGAAGGTCATCCACGACTTCTACTCGGATCTCTTTGACAGCCACGTCCACCTGCAACCATACCGCTTGGAGCAGGATGGATATGTCGTTCCTGCAGTTCTCCTTCCGAAGTCCGACACGCCATCTCGTCGGTGAAGAATCGTACGGCACCCGGTCCCGACAGGATCAGACCCGAACATCTGAAGAATCTTCCGCCAGTTCTTGTCAAAACTCTGGCTCGACTCTTCACGCGCTACCTGTCGGAATGCAAGGTACCCACCTCGTGGAAAACCAGCAAGACTGTGTTGCTGTACAAGAAGGGAGACCTGTACGACATTGGCAATTATCGCCCAATATGCCTGCTGTGAGGCGGAGGTGGTGTAGTGACAAGTGGCGCGCTTACCACTCGCGCGGCGCCGGGTTCGAATCCCGGGTCGACACCCGCCCAGGCCAACCAAGCCTTCTACCCTCCGGGGACGGTAAATTGGTACCAGATTCGTCTGGGAGGATAAAACACTGACTTGTACATCGGCTGGCCACCGCAAGTCATTGTATAGGCCACATCGCATTCAATAAGCCACTACGATTCTGAATGGAAGTAGAATGCGTGCCGCATCCCACAAAGGGATTGATCAACGGCGAAGACTGACCTTTTATGCCTGCTGTCTCTACAACTCATCGAAGTATCGCGAGAGTACAAGATGCCGCTATGTCTCACGTTCATCGACTTGAAGAAAGCCTTCGACTCCGTTGAGACAGAAGCGGTTATCGAAGCCCTGGGCAACCAGGGTATTCCTACTCAGTACATCAGGATTCTTCGTGAGCTCTACAGCAACTTCACGACCAAGATCTCACCATTCTACAAGGAGATCATCATCGATGTGAAGAGAGGGGTCCGACAGGGCGACACCATCTCGCCCAAGCTCTTCAGCGCCTCTCTCGAGAACGTCATGCGTCAACTGGAATGGGAAGACATGGGAGTGAAGATCGACGGTCGGCAACTACACCATCTCCGCTTTGCTGACGACATCGTTTTGATAACACCAAACATCGAGCAAGCGGAACGAATGCTGGCTGAATTCGACTGCGCGTGTGGAAGAATCGGTCTACGGCTGAATCTAACGAAGACGATGTTCATGAGAAACGGATTGGTATCTGATGCCCCATTCACGCTCAACGGAACGACCATCTCTGAATGCTCTAGCTATGTGTACCTAGGTCGTGAAATCAATATGATGAATGACTTAGCTCCAGAGCTGAGCAGGAGGAAGCGAGCGGCTTGGGGAGCCTTCAAGAACATCGAGGGAGTAGCGAAGAAGACGAAGAACACCAAGCTCCGTGCCCACCTCTTCGATTCCGCGGTCCTTCCTGCCTTGACGTACGCCTCAGAGACTTGGACTCTACGAAAGCAGGATGAGCATGCGGTCGGCGTTATTCAACGCGCCATCGAAAGGGCGATGCTCGGAGTTTCCCGCTACACGCAAGTGAGAGAGGGAATCCGGAGCTCCGCACTCCGCCAACGATCGAAGATCAGAGATGCCGCCGCTTTTGCCAAAGTTTCGAAGATCAGGTGGGCCGGACACGTCATGCGTTTCGAGGACGACCGCTGGACCAGAGCAGTCACCGACTGGATTCCACGGGATGTCAAGCGAACGCCTGGACGACCGCCTATGCGATGGTCAGACTTCTTCGTGAAAGCTCTGAACGAACGGTATGAAGTCGTGTCCCTCGAGCTGAGAGAGCTTCACTGGGACACCTCTGTGCACTTTGCAGGGTACGAATGGAGAGCCCCGCCGGTACTAGCGCTCGCTCGACGCGAACCTCGATGCCATCAACACGGGAACACAGGTGATAGTGGCCGACAACATTGTCTGCCATCGTCCCACGAGACAGACTTGCTGTCAGCCACAATTGTCTGCCGTCAACAGGTTAAAGAAAGAGGTCTTGCGAAGCTACTATAAAGAGCGCGAGTACTCGTCTTCGTTCTACTCTGTGTACATAGCAAACTGAACATAGTGTGGTTCTTTTAACGTCCATCGTTAAGCGGAGCTATTGAAGCCTATCTATTGTTTTCAGGATACCCTGCTATTCTTGGAATCTCCGAATGTCGGATTCTCTAGTGTCGGAGGGAAAGATCGCGGCCTCAATCCAGTTTGCAACATCGGGAGTTTCCAAGTTTCAACGTCCATAAGAACTGCTTGATTACTGCCTACTTACGAAAATCCATCTCATCTTGGCGATAGGGACATATATTGCGTTGCTGCATTTTTCTTTCGACGAGTATCCTTTCAGCTTCCTCAAAAAGCACTGGATAACTGCCAAGCACCTTCACGGCATTCACCACCTGGAAATGACAGATGAAGTGGTGGTTTGAAGGGGACGTCAAGCGTTCATGCAGACATCGTCGTTGCACAAGGTGCTTCATTTCGCAAGCACAGAAGATGTGAATATCTCCAGCCAAAAAAACCGTGTACCAACGATCAAGAGCCAAGTTGTGCCCCGCCCTCCGCTCGATAGCACGCCCAACGACTAATTCTGTGCTCTAGTCTGCTGCAGATAAAAGGGCTTGTCACGCAGTATGAGTCACTGCACCAAACTTCTTTTGTCTTTGCCTGTACTTGAAGCTGTTTTGCGACAACTTCTGGTGAAAATGAGTGATACGAAAGGTATGGTACAGTTTCGTCACCTGCTTGCTCCAACAGGACCAAACTATAGGAGTCTGGCCAAGCCAAACCCATTCCACGCCCATTCGTCCACGGCAAACTAGACTTCAGAGGCCTTTAGTTGGCACTCTTGTTCCGTCCTTTTTTCCGAACGGCGAGGCTGCGTTTATACTTTGCGGCAGCGTAGCGTAGCGCTTCCAGCGTACGCCAGCGGCAGTGCCGGGGAGAGGATGCATATCGATCTAGCGTTCCCAGCGTCACCAGCGTCACGCTAGCGTACGCTAGCGTTACGCCAGCGTTTCTCCAGCGTTTCACCAGCGTTTTGCTAGCGTTTGCAGCGGCAGGGGAGTAGAGACTATGGGAGAGCTGGAGGGTACAAAACACATCGATTGCGCGTCTCTCACTCGCCCTCAGTCTCTACAATACACATCGATTCCGCGTCTCTGACGGCCACATAGTCTCTACTCCCTGCCGCTGCAAACGCTAGCAAAACGCTGGTGAAACGCTGGAGAAACGCTGGCCTCTCCCCAGCACTGCCGCTGGCGTACGCTGGAAGCGCTACGCTACGCTGCCGCAAAGTATAAACGCAGCCTGAAAATGATGTGATAGCGTGAATGTACTTATACTGACTCGCTCGAGCACGCCTTCTTTCAGCTGGAGCTGGTGCGGCTGCATTCATACCCTACGATAGCGTCGCCCTGAGCAACGTTCTCGGATTCTTCGCGTTCTTCATCTTGTCAATTCTTCATTGTGGAAGGTATGATCGCGGCCTTACGACGACGTAATCGTAAGGTATGAAGGCAGCCTACAACTCAGGCTAGATGTGAGTGCTATTTAGGAAAAACTTTGTTCACTATTGAGTTGATTCAACTTTGTCACCAGTCCTTGAGCCTCATGCCTCACCTTTGTGATCACAAGGGCTGTATCCACGTTGCAGCAACTGGTAAAGACAAGTCGTGGATCTGCTCACTCACCTTGACCATTGCCTCATCCTCGCTGCCTCCCAGTGGGACCCATTGTCCATTCTTGGCTCTTTCGACTGTTTCTTCGGTAATGGAGACGGCGTGGACGACGGAGTTGAGGATTGAAAGGCAGAGAACAACACGAAGGATGGCAGAACGCTTCAACATCGTGACTGAACACAGCAACGGAAATGATTTCCAGCTCATCGCCGAGCTTATATAGTGTTCCTTATCAGACTGCTTATCAAAGTCTCGCGGGCAAGCTCTATCCTTAAGCACGGAACGATTTCACCAGCAAGAACGCGTTCCGATGTAGCTGACGTGGGGTTTTATCAGTGCTTCAGTAAGACATAGTTTATACCTTACGATTACGTCGACATAATGGACGCAGCCGACATACAGGGAGGAGGTCAAAAAAGACACTTTTCTACTTTGACTTTCGGGGCGCGATAAGTTACTCCTATTGCATCTCGCAACCGATCTTTTTCCACGCATATTAATACTATTCACTGATTCTCCGCACAGCCTTCTGCTGCTTCGACACGCCATCGAGAAATTCTGCACGAAACAATGTGCTTTGGTGCCTTGAGTTCAGAGCGAGATAGTTGACTTCTCCGCCATTGTAGAACATCCTATAGAACTCCGCTCGAACCAAGTAATCGATTGAGTTAAGATCAGGTAACCCGCTTGAATAACCCGTCTTCTTCAGGTACTCAACGCCCTTCCATTCCAAGTAGGCGAGAGTTTTCCAACGCACTTCAATTTCATGTGGTGTCACCCAATCCTGTAGCAGTACAAAGTTTCCAAGAAGTTACGGGCGACGACATGTGGGGAGGAAATTCTTCTACGAGTTGCCGATGCTCACCTAATATCCGGTCTCATGAAAACAATTTTGCTCTCACATTTAGGTTCGTCCGGTCCTACCGTCACCACGACCCTTGCCGGCTGCGTGAAGATTTCTAACCTTGCCTGCACAGCAAGGACAGCGCAGGCAGACTATGGAGGCGGCACCCGCTTACCTTCGCCTTCCACTTCACGTGTGGAGAAAGTGAAAACTTTTTGACCCTAGTATAATGATTTCTGCCTCTGGAAAAATTTTATATCTTACAAGTACTTACCAATAGTTGACTCCGGCGAAGAGATGTAACACCGCATTCAAAGACCAGCCCCGGGTTCACAAACACTGTTGGGCGCCTCAAGTTGTCATGAAAAGATGGGAAGTTATACAAAAGTGAATAAAAGCAGAGAGGACTCGAAATGTCAAACAGATGTCATGGTGAACCGCGCTCCACATGATAAGGTGGACAACAGGCGTAGGGCCAGACGAGTTCTCACTCGTTGGTGCCTGCGCACGAAAAGACGGCGGTGGGGGGGGGGATCTTTCAACCCTTGCGAACGCCTCCGACGCGCTTCAAGATCATCCTACTATCGGATAATACGCGGGGGGAGGGGTGGGTGTGCTCGTCTGTTTGCCACGAAATTCATGGTTCCTGGCGCCGTAACAGTGCGGTGACGGCTCCATGAAGTGACAGAGAGGCAGAAACGGGTGTACAGTTCATGAGTGACACCTTATCCCTGACCTCTCTGATACTGATCTTATGGCGGCTCTACACACACACGGCCTGTTTCCCCACACAATCTACTCACTCCTCCTTTACCTGCACTCTCGACCGATCAATAATCGCTCTTCGACAGCTGATTCCTGTCGCATTTTCGCAGCTTTTTGCCAGATTCAGCTCGTTAAAGCTGAAATTTTCCGACTTTCGATTTCAATGTTTGAAGGTGAGTATTACGTGAGAATTATTTCTCATTTTGCATGAGTTTATCACGAAATTCCGCTAAGAAACACTTGTTAACACCTCTAAACAACAATTCTCGAATTTTCCTGACACCATCCTTTATTTCGTTATGCGATAGCATTCATAGTAAAAACTGGGCACCATCTCAATCATGAAGTCGAAAAGTCGAAAAATTTCAAGCTCAACGAAGCGATCTAGCAAAAATGCTGCGAAAATGGCAAATCACTATCGAGACGTCACAATATCGATCGTAAGAGTCCCAGGAGAGAAAATGAGTAGAGTCCAGCGCGGACGGCTGTGTGCCAGAGCGCAGAGTGCAGAAGTAAAGAACCGAGATCACAATGGTGAGTAAATCCTGAAAATTTCGCCCTGCATCCGACACGCAAATCAACCGGGACGGCTCGCTAACAGCTGTGGTCGTAGGTACACGCCCCACCCCGCCCAGTGAGCGCTCCACTGTTAAATGTCGACTGCAATATCGTAAGTATGAACACATCCCTAATAATATACTCGAGAGCAATAGTCGCCTTAAGCTCTCACGGCAGCCGCATGCAGACGCGACGCGGGATACATATCAAACCGCCCTATATGTTTGCGTCCGCCTCAAACAAACGCGCTATAATTTGCGGTCGCGTCACTTCTATTCTGAACGATATGGTTCTGGCGGGTCCCGTATCGCCCTGCACAGCAAGGACAGCGCAGGCAGACTATGGAGGCGGCACCCGCTTACCTTCGCCTTCCACTTCACGTGTGGAGAAAGTGAAAACTTTTTGACCCTAATATAACATGATCGCCATGCTCGAAAAATCTCTTATATCACTGTACAAGTACTTACAATATTACTACCTGCGAGAATGTAACACGCGCAATTCAAACAACTCTAGCCCGGTTCACAAACATCCGGGCTGCTTGGGCGCCTCAAGTTTTCATTGAAAAGATGGAAGTTATACAAAATAGAATAAAAGCGAAAGACACCGACCAAATGTCAAACAGATGATCAATGGTAAACCGCGCTCACAGATAAGATGGACAACAGGCCTAGGGCCAGACAGTCTCCACTCGTTGGTCGCCTGCGCACGGAAAACACGGCGGGTGGTGGGGGGGGAATTTTTCAACCTCTGCGCCACACCGCTCCGACGCGCTCATATCATCCTACCCTATCGATAATAGGGCGCGCGGAGGGGGTGTGGCTCGTCTTTGGCCACAATCTCATGGTCCTGGCACCGTAACATGCGTGAACCGGCTCCCCTGAAGTGCGCCAGAAAGAGCGAACCGGGTCTACAGTTCTGAATGACAGGATCTAACACAAACGGTCAAATCCCGATAAAACATTCATCCAAAATGTGTGGAAGGTAAGCCATCAAATCATAGCGCGTCACGGCCGTGTCTTCGTCGCCTATGCCAGTAGGATGAACGTTCAAACGAACTATGTAGCAACGAGGGGGTGACAAGATCGGACCCCTCGTGCTAACATCACGAACGACCGCCCGTCAGGGGGGGCCATTTTGTCAGTTTTTGCCACTACTCCCCACCTTTGTGACGAGTCTCGAGTCATGAAATGGAGGACACCTGTGAAATCTAATCCTATCAAAATCCGAAATGATACCAGCCACTGTTTGTAGAGAACACCCATCAGTTCTTGTGAATTAATGATGAAATTCATTTCATGTGCTATTCTATGAGCTCGCAAGGGTTGACAGGCTAACAGAGCGAGACTTGTAAGCCGGAACTAGTGAAACAGCAAAAAAGCAAAATAGCCCCCCCCCCGTTGCCGAACGGCGGCGCGCGGACACTAATGTTGAGTAGAAGGGGAGCGCATCAACTAGCAAGAGCTATAAGACGTCATAAAAGGATGATGCTCACATTCAGATTCAACTTCAGATCAAAGCCTAGCGTCCATCGAAGCTGGCACCACGATTCCTTCTATCGTGAACATTGGCAGTGAGAGGGAGACATCGACGATCGGAGACAGAAAGTGATAACATCAGACCCTGGGCCCACAATCATGGGTTTGAACGGATAAATCTTCTTCAACTCGTGAAAGCAATACCGCTGACATGACGTGACCATCAAGCTCTCAGTATTCGAAGCAGAACTCATTCCCGCTTCTCTTATCAATACGTGATGACAGATCGCTATAATAAAATGGTTTCACGTGAACATTGAATGTCACAGAGAGTAATGAACAGCAACAAATGAATTTTTTACTGTCACCATAATCAAATTCTATCTACAGCCTTAGTGAATACTACTAGAGGTGTGCTACCGCCTGAGGAGGTGCGTGCACGAGAAGGACGCTACAGTCATGAAGGGTCTAATTAAGCAGGAAGGTAAGGTTATTTATTTGAGAGTTTGCTCAAAGTCAAAGCCTGGAATGGGGCTCAACTCCAACTAACAGAGTACTGAAGAACCGAAATGTGATGGAGAAAAGCGAGTGAAAGACGACGCCCTTGTATCACTGCCCTCCAGCCAGGGCATGCCATTGCGTTATGAGTCCTGAAAAATACTACCCCCCGCCCCTCCCTTAATTCTATCCTCAAACCATTTTCCACTTTTTTTCCGAAAAATTTCCAGTTTTTTAGCCAAGGATGTTCCGTTGAGAGGGGGGGCGGGGGTTATATACCCAGGTGAAAAAGGAAACTTTCTCACATTTTCCCTAACCTCCTACTAGTTTTTCCGATATTTCCTAAGTTCCTTCCGGTTTTGCCAAAATTTTGCTGTCGATCGGGGAGAGGGGGGGGGAGAAGGTCGTCAGGTTCTGAATCATTTACAACCATATTTACAACCATCGGAAATAGTAGTCCAATAGATCTTGGCACTATTCAACTATTACTACCCCAGTTTTCCGAAAACGGGCCGGATCTTGATCGACTTTTTTCTACGGGGGCAGATTTGGCTGAAAGTTGGGTTCTAGGGGTAATTCGACCTCCTGAACACGAATATCACATCCGCTCCTCCCGAAACTGCCTGGCGCCCGCGCCACAGGCGCCGGCGCCAAAGTACCCTAGATCACCAAATCCGCTGAAAACTTGTACCCAGGGGTAGTTCGACCTCCTGAACACGAATATCACATCCGCTCGGCCTGAAACTGCTCGAAGCCCGCGCCACGGGCGCCGGCGCCAAAATGCCCCAATACGCTGGCGCCTGTGGCGCGGGCGCCATGCACTTTCAGGCCAGATGGATGTTATATTCGTGTTCAGGAGGTCGAATTACCCCTATAACCCGAATTTCAGCCAAATCCGCTTTCGTAGAAAAAAGTCGATCAAGATCCGCCCTGTTTTCGCAAAACTGGGGTAGTAATAGTTGAATAGTGCCGATCTTCGGCAGTCCCTCTCTCAACAACGACGACCCCTTCCCCATTATACCGTGAAACAAGAGGAGTCAACTACCAAAAAAATTTTGAATACGACCTCCCCCCACCCTCACTCCCTCGTGGTATACGATCCCCGTAGTGATCATCAAAACGATAGCGTGCTCTGTCTCCAGCCCCCATTCCCGTGCATTTCTGAGCGGCGAAAGTGGCACGCTATCGCAGTTACGGACCCCTTAGCCTCTCATATCGCAAGAACCTGCAGTCAGTGTGAGTTTAAGTGTCCAGGTTCGACCCTCGATGAATCTTGGCATACTTTGAAGTTCTCTCTAGGGTATTGCTGTAGCCGTGACCAAGATGGTATAACAGTTTTATTGGCTAACGTTTTTCCAGGCTCTGACGAAGGCGATAAGGCCGAAACGTTAGCCAATAAAACTGTTATATCATCTTGGTCACGGCTACAGCAATACCCTAGAGAGAATGTGAGTTTACTTTTGTCTTCGGAAATTCCATGGGAAGAGTGATAAGGCTTCATAATAGTTCCTGTGCGATTCTCCGCCAGTTCTTTGCCTTATTTCTGTGATCGTAATCATCTTTCATGATTATCACTATAGTTCATAACCATGCTTCTATCCCCGATGTCTTTCCAGTGACTAGAGAAAGCGTCAGCAGCTCATTACAGATCATGCTCTATTGCAGCTCAGTGGCCCACACTGGCCCTCTTGGAGGGAGTTGCGCACTCTTTGGACGATCGACTTGGATTCTGCCTAAGCTGACAAATCAGTACCCCTTATAATCCACAGAAGCGCAGTTATAACTGAAGTCGGGCTCTAATTTTTTTTCCATAGCGAATGACACAATAGACGGCCGAGTTCGCAGGAAGTGGTATTTTCTCGTCAGTAAAACTGAAACTGTGGGAATGCTCGTAGAACGATATAGCTTCTCTCCAACCTTTTATTATACAACAGTCAGATAGCAAGAGTCATATAGCTATAGCAGGGCCTAAAATCAGCCGCGTTTACATTCACTCAAAGTCCTCGGGACTTCCTGAACAGTAAGCTCGCTACTTGTCACTACATCACCACCTGGTTTGTCCTTTCGGAGCTCAAACAGGAAATCGAAAGCATAAGGCACTATAATCTGGTATTTGCTAAAAACTAGTTGCAGGGATGCTATATAAAGGGAAATCACGAGAAAGAAAAATTGAACAGGGAAAAAGCACTCAACAAAAGCGTTCACTTTGACGATTGGACGAGCTTTGGAAGAGCTTCCCGTTGGCATCGTGCCAGCAACCACGGCACGGCATCGTGTTGTTATAAATATGTCACATGTTTATTTCTGCTAAATACTACCCCCCCCCCCTCTAAAAAGGTCTCGAAACGACCTCCTGTACGCCGCAATCTGATAGCAGCGGACCAGATCAGCAGCGGACAAACAAACACCGAAAAAATGGAAAATCTGCGAAAATAAGTGAAAAAAGGACGCAACCTTAATCAAGGATAAAAGTGAA
>MU912872.1:0-35245 GCA_036418165.1 Cooperia oncophora
TCGTTAGTGAGCTCTCATTTTGTGACCCTTGACAACAAACGGATCGACCGTTATCTCGTTTGAGGACGAGGACGGCTTCTTGATACAACTTATGTACCTCGCTCTGTAGTACACTCGAGAACAAAACAGCCCCAAGCTGGAACGAGCACAGAAAGGGACCATCATACTCCTGTACAAAAGCTCACAGCACGGTTGAGGCGGAAGCCGCCGTGCGACAATGAGTCGTGTTCTATACACCACCGCTGATACACATAAACAGAATCAGTCCACTGAGGAAATTTAGACGAGGGGACACCAGGTGCCTCCCATATATATTGGAGACCAAGCTAAATGTAAAAGCTCTCTCATTGAACAATCGTATAAAGACTACATATGCTCAGAAATCATAAGAACCATTGATCAACACCCGAGGACGCATACTACCTAATTTATCCGCATCAACATTGATATCTGTACCATAATACTAAGACAACATAGAAAATACCAACTCACTGTCAGCGAAAACACACAGCCTATGGTATCAGGCAACTGCCGGACGATTTGCATGATGCGTATGCGTTTTAATATAGTCAGATGACTGGGGAGACTCCGCAATAGCCGAACAGTTAGTATTAAGAGAGGAGCTACCTTTGAAAAGCGTTGGTGACCGGAAAAGTACCCCTTAAGACACATCACCCATCTCACGGTGTACCAAAGGTACGCGTGTCTCCCCGACGCAATAAACAGCAGGCGTGGCGTTACGGTGGAACCAGTTGCTATTGATACGACAATCTTAACACAGGCCAATCACCCTTACCGGTGTTTCACCCGTTATCGTAAACATTACCTAACATCTGACTCATCATGCCCACTTCCACTGCCTTATCGCTTGCAAGTTCATTATCCTAAGGAATCATGAGCAATTGACGCATAGTGGATATAATCATTTCACAAAAACTGCGGCGAGTTACCCCCCGGTCTAACACTACAAGATTATAGCGCACTAGCCAGAATTTCACAGAGACGAGTATTTCATAGTAAGTGTCTAGCCTTATTTGACTCAATATGTTTGCTCGTTTATGCGAGCACAGAAGTACGCTTCAGGCCAGCTCTGCATACTTCTTCATTGAAATTCTTCATTATAAAACAACACGTGAAACCCACTCCAATTACATAAACGCCGGAAACATCGAGCCAGTTCATGTAGTTTGGACTTCACGGCAATTTAATTGTTAGATTATGAAGCACTGCACAGACCAGATAGATTAGGCAAGTACCTGAACGCCCGTGACACAGTACACAACTATACGGGCCGGGGTGGGCAAAAGGCAAGAATGCCATATATAAAAATATGGCAAATAAAGGTGAAGGCGAGTAGTGTGAAATCTTAGGCACGGGTAAGGAATTTACACTTGTATATAGGCGATTATGATGTTCATGAAAGATACGGATAGTTACGCGCGCCACACGACATCCTGAACTCTACCTCATTTTCAGACCCTACTGGGAACTCCGACGTGGTTGCTTTATCCTGCTTTTGCTCCCTCTTGATCTGTTTTTCTTTTCTTATTTTTTTTTCTAAATTCTCTGCTTCTTTTCAGAAAAACGGAATCCAGGCCGCTCAAAGCCACAGCTGCGACTATGTCCAACATCGTTATCCGCTGCCTGCTGCCCTCTCAAACGGAGAGTGCAAGGGAACCAGTACACCGTTTTGAGTGGTTTCCGGGCGCATATCTCACTGCAGTGCAAAACCGACGTTGTTACGTGACGCCAATATGTGCACATCCTATGAAAAAGATTTTCACCGGCGACTTATAGAGGAATTTTCTCAGGAGCCGAAAAAGGCACTTAGGACGAGTATGTATTGAGCCCTGCGCCCTTGCACCCCAATGGACGACGGAGTGCGAAATCGCAACTAGCCGCGCGGAACCAGCGTATCCGCGCACGCCAGCGTCGGTGCGGCCAACTATTCCTCGATGTGCGGTTGACGTCAGTCTGTCAACTTGTAAGACAGCCCAACTTGTATGCGTTCGAGCCCAAGACACTATGCATGCTCCCAGTCCGATATCCATCTTTTCATATACGCTTGTTATTCGAACTTTCGACAGCCACGACAACCTCACCTCTCGCACACCGCGCGCGCGCGGCGCGCCCGGACTCACGTCGCTCGGCGACGCTGCTGCGCGACGGAAAGACGAACGTTGCTCTAAGCGTGGGCTGCGGCGGAAATGTCGACCATCAACGATCGCCTATGTTCCACAATACTCCTTACCTCACACAACTATATTTTTTGGATCGTAACAATCAGTCCGAGGACGACGTACCAGTACGAGCCGTGTAACCACAGCCTTCCTCGATCTGCCTTTGCATTACCAGATGCGAAAATCGCTGCTCGCGGTAGGCCAATCGATTTGGGAAGAAAATATCCGAGTGGTGGTGGTCAGCACAGCGGTGGTCGACGTACCGGTGAGCCAGCGCCGCCTGATTGAGACCCGGCACTGATTGCGAATATCAACTCTATTTATTTCTATTTTTCTTTTTCTGTAACAAAAACAGAACATTTTGGAAGACATACCTCCCAAGCATAGAACTTTACAGGTAGCACAAAGATTGTGCAGACAGGACCAAAATTAACCGCAAGAAATGCGTTTACCTCAGCGTGTTGTTACTACAGCTGCTTCACTAGGAGTTATGCGATAAGGAATTGCATCTTAATTCTTTCTCAGGGCTGATTTCTGCCAATCAATGTCCGAATGGTCAATTGAAAATCCAGGAAAATCGTCTTGCCTCTGACGAAGAGGAGCCTGGCAAAATGCCGTCAGGAGATGGAGCGGAGTTGATGTCCTACACGATCTTCGCTATTTCAAATACTCACACATGGTGATACTTAAAAAGTGCCGCGTTTAACCTGAAATCTGGAGCGAGCATCTCGGGAGAAGACCTTACAGCTCCATCCATTTTTTAGCTTCCCGTAGAGAACTGTGCGGCTGCAAAGGGCGAAGTGTCGCACATCAAGCCGCTAAAGCATGGCACTGCTGCCACGCCAACTCGTTCCGGCGAACGAGCGGTTGTCGCCTCCATTCGCTGGTCCCTTGTAGTCGTCTATCGCTAATTATGCACTGTAAGGACAGCTGGCTGCCAAAGTTAGCTCATATCACATGAACGTAGCTTAGCAGAGGCTCCATGACCACAAGCTATCACACAACTTGTGTCAGCACTCTATGGATGCCTGTGGTGTAGTTCAGGCACAATCGCACTTGCGACTTAGAGTTGCACGGGCCTAGTCCACACATTCAATCAATTTGACGTCTAAGCGCGCACTTGAGAAAGGGAGATGTTACAAACCTCGCCGCGTTATGACCGCGCTCATTTACGAACCCCACATAATAGAAAATGAATAAGGCCTGCCGCAAGTTCATCCAACGAACTGACTAGGGAAACAGCCTACACTATGTACACGCCTATCGCAGAATTTCGGATTTCTGGACCACGCCAAACTTCTTCATCAAAGCAAAAAGGCCCCAATAATGGCACGCACCCCTGGGTCGGCCCGTGTCAACCGAGACGGCCCAACTACTGCTGCTATTTCGCACGTACTTCTGTACGAACTCTGATGGGTCTCAGCTCATATACAGCTTCAAGTGCAGCACAACAACGTAGTATGACGCGTTTTCGGCGATTATCAGATGGGAGGTACACGCTGAAGGAAACAGCCTGGAACACTCTCTAAGGAGTTCACATTACCGAAATGGTGGTGTACATAGCGAGTAACCCCTGATCGAGTTCCCTCTCAGAAGGAAAACTCTGAGCAGGAAATGCAAACTGTTCTTAACTTTACGAATTCCGTTGTCTGACAAGCCGCGCTCGCTCAATATTCGAATCGTTGCTCTGTGTATCATTGCTCCCGACCTATTCGCGCCGGTAACGTCCATTGAACATACGATCTATCGTATAAGTGAAAGGTCAAGGTTTTCTTCGGCCGCCGCCTCCCCCCACCTTTCTATAGATATTAGAGGTGGGGAGAACGCTTTTCCAACCAAGCACCAGAAATAGTAAATTTTCCACGCCGCCTCTGAAGGTGGGTTATAAGCGGCACGCATCACACCTTCTCCTTACCTGCGTTGTGGTTTCCACAATGACGATGTGCCGTGGTGGCAATCGATCGTTTGCGTGTTGCCCATGATAGGGGAAGAGTAAGCATCACGCTCCCAGCAAGCTACGTGCCCGCTATAGGCGCGGCTATCGATTTTTTCGCGCCAAGGGCACCAGTCGCTGGCTGGCAGGCGATTGAAAGGTATAAACGCGTGGATAAAAGCAGCCAGAAAACAGAAAATTCGGAATATACTTTTGGTTCTCAAGTAAGTTCGTTAATATTCTCTATTTCTGTTAGTCTGGTTTAGAGGAAGGTTCACCTTGGTAGGCGCAACCGGTACGGCAGGGAAGGGGGAAGCATTTGAAAGTCTCCTTGTGCAAAATTGAGATTGCCGTGATGAAGATGGAGTTCTTTTGCATAAGCCTAGTAGGGAAAGAGCACCAGGGTGAATAGATCAATGCTCTGCGTTAATCAATGAGGTGTCCCAAGTTTCACAGGGAGTCATTTGAATACCTCCACTCGGCCGACCTTCCCCTCCCGCTGTCGAATATTTTTGACGTCGTGCTCGCGATTCAGGAGCTCGATCAAGAATCTCTTAGACAGCTGTACATGCAAGAGGTGGCAAGAATTTGGGGGCCACCTAACAGGAATCCCATCAGAATGAATGAGCAGCCTCCACACGTAACTGGTTTATGTCATTTTGTGGTTATTTACTATTTTATAGATGGCAAGATAATTGCTTGTATTCTGAATGTGTCTGGAATCTCACTTTTTTTTACAGACAATTCGTGATGACGAACAGTTTGGTGCTGTGCCTAACGCGTAAGTGAAAACTTCTTAACACTCCAAATTTCTAGAAATGTGGAAGGCGTGTCTTTGACGCTGCGCTGGTTACTCGAGTAGATTTCAGAAAAAGGGTGACATGTGGATTGATTTTTTTCCTGGTGCAGTCAGCTCCTTCCTAGATATAGGCGGTCTTCCTTGGGACCGGAGGAATGGCCGTTCCGTGTCACTATGCTCACAACCACTCACAGCTCAATGCCAACACGCCCTCCCCATCTTCGGGATATGATCGCACCTGCAAGGGAATATTTCCCAACGAATGCGGCTCCGCTACTGAAGTCACCTCCATACACAGCATGTGACCAGAACTTGTTTAGTTATTGATTTGTCCAGCGCACTTAACTTCCCAAGACTTGTAGCTACCAAGTGCGCAATGGGCGTGTGGCTGCGTAGCGGTCGTACCAGGAATACAAACCGTCAGTTCTTTTAACCGCGTTTGCCTTAACCATTGTAATGAGTTGCAGTTGGGTCTTCAATTTGCAATACAAAAATGCGCGCCGCTCCGCTTCCGCATTTTCCACTATACGCGCTGTCTTGCTCCCTGCTTATGTTGGGCGTGTCAGAAGTGAGGGTGGGGGGGGGGGGGGGAGAAGAGGGGCGGTCTGACGCGGCGCGAGCACGTTTTCCCCAACTGTCGTCGATTTCTATTCTTCAACATTTGAAGAAGAAGCGGCTGGCGCCGTACCTGCCTAGCCCCTGACGCTCGCCAGCATTCGCAGCGAGCAAACCTGTAAGGTTTCCGTATTTGTTTTTGGCTCAAAATCATAACTATTTACAAATAAAACTCGTCCCGTTGTGCACCTCATTTTCATGCCAAATTGTGCGCATGCGAATACAGTCATGAGCCCCCTTGATGTGGCGTGGGACGGGTGCATGGCCTGGAGCGCAGCCAGGGCAGATTTTCCACCAATTGTAGCAGCCTCATGTTGGCATAATTGTTGGGACATGGCTGCCCTGGCTGCACCACAATACGCAGCGCGTCACATGCCCCGTCAGTTGCAGGTATTATGACTGTACATTCAAAGAGTGAAAAGATCTGTGTCGTTAGATGAGATGCATACTAATTCCTCTTGAAAGTCTCGGCGATGGTGGCTTCCAATCCACCATAGCATTTTTGTGCAATGGTTCTTCAACTTATGATGATGAATCTTGCTTGGGACTTTTTTTTCGAGCAAACAGCTTCCTTTCTTTCTTCGTTGGATGTCCTTGATGGCTGGGAGGAGCAGGGAAACGATTGTGAGACGGAGAATTTTGCCTGAACTTATAAGGGAGGAGCTCCGGGGAGGCTGAACAAGCTCGTCCGAATAAAGCTTCTTCCGACCTGCATTCAGGGAAGAATGAGCATGGGTGCCCTACGGTAAACTGTCCCGGAATGTTGGACTATCGCCAAATTTCTCTTGAACGAAAGTTTGTCTCCGCTCCAGTTAATTCTAATGTCATCATTTAGCGTTGAAGACAACGAGATAGAGCTCTTGGAGTCCCACAATGTGGGTGATGACGACATTGAACTCGTCGCAGAATTTGCACCCAATTTTCTCGGCGTAAATGGCTTTCATCAACAGAATAATCACTATGGCTATGGCGCCGTTGCACATGGACCCGTGCTTGAAGGCCGTGAGCTTTCTTTGACGTTAATCCTAACTTTTCAATTTTATGCACAGTGGGCTAAGCGAGGACATTGGAAGGCAATGGGCACCAGTTGACTGAGCTACAGTCATGATCCCTGCATACGATACGGCGTCTGACGGAGACATAGCTGGTGGCGGAGTTAGATCAGATTTCTCACCAGTAGTAGCAGTAGCGCGCTCAGGATGCCATGACAGACGGAAAAAAAGAACGCTCCGGCTGAGCTCCGATGCGCGCCGCGTCAGACGCCCTATCGCTTGCAATTATCATGACTGTGTAGGGCAAATAGCAGAAAAGAATATTGTACCCTTGAGCAGGCGCTGCGTAGCGTCAAGATAATGTCACTAGAGCGTCCCTATTTGTGTTAAAGACACTTTCTGTTGTCGTTTCGAGGCTTGCCTTCTCATGAAATCATGTTTACACTGCTATGAAGCAGTTAGTTAGGGCCCTACTTCGATCGATTCTTCCCGTTTTAGTTTCCCTTTCGCTCTATTTATAGGGCCCTATTCCGAGCGATTCGTCCCATTTCAGTATCCCTTTCGCTCTAATTGTTTCCACCCTTTTCCGCTTTCTGCTGTACCGATGGTCTGTTGTTCCTTCGATCAGTTATCTCCTTCATTGCGTTACCAACTGCAGGCGTAGCTCACGCAACACGGCGACTACGACGAAACTGGCACACACCTCTTAACCATCACTTTGTGTCCATCCTAAGTTTAATTGTCCTTGGTTCAAAGGCGGTGAACACGATGGGTGGGGGAGAGCGGTCACTGGCAACGTCATTGGTGGCAGTGCTGAGTGGGGTGCGGCCGAGGACCCTTCCACCAGTGACGTTGGCAGTAACCGCCCGTCCCACCTCTCTTGCCCACTCCCTTCAGGAAGACAAGAGCTGAAGGTTCTCCTCAAAACATATCGCCTTTTAGCACCCGATGATCCCTCCAGGCGAGTACAACTCCCTCATGATGTCACATTTAGATCCCACGATTGTGGGCCGATCTTATGGGTTGAATTTCCAATTTCGCTCATAGGAAAGAAAAAAAAAGACCATTCGGGGTTACTGGTCATAATAGTAATTGGTGTGATACTACCATTGGCACTGAGGAGCGGTCGTTCACACACCAGCGATAGCCTGCAGAAAGCACACTATGGCAACTAGTAAGCGGGCACCGACAGCGCGACTTACAACTACTTGAATGGCTTTAGAGCACAACCCATTCCTCTGTTAATCTAATGATGGTCAAGAAATATATGCCTTCAATTTTGGATCGCGAGAGGCAACTTTTTCTCCTTTTGGATACTTGTCCATTCCCAAAGTAAGCTTCGACTTTCATTTCAGTAATAAGGGCGATTACAGTTGACGAGATTATCGATGCAGTTGACGAGATTCTCGATGGCTTGGATGGGTCTTTTATAACGATGTCGGAAATGTTGGATGATGATGAGGTGAAGTTTTTTTTCGTATGAGCATGTGATAAGACAATCGTAAAATGGCGCGTTGATGGGCGTGGCGAGCGAAGTCGCGCCCGGCGGACGAGATCTCATGCACAACCATTTGAATATTAGTGTCAAAAGGATGGGGCTATTAGATTTTGCCCGTGGGGTCTTGTCTTTGCTTGAGATCCTACGAGATCGGCTGCACCAGTCAACACACTGATGCTCCTCGAGAATTAGCCGTGCGTCATCTCATGATACGTCACCTCGACGAAGCATCAAGTTCCGATTGTCTTGTCCACCTCCCCTTTTGGATCATGTCCAGCCACAACTTGTTAATTGCTAAATTTCTCTTGCAACATATATACCCATATTAGGCTACAAGTGTAAAAGAAGATAATTTCTACACTCGTGGACTAATAAGGGTATACACGCTATAGGGAAGAGCAAAACATCCACGTTCATTCATAGCCGCTGCCAGAGGAGCTCTAGAAAAAAATCGACAACTAAGTCGTATCAGACCGATAGTAAGGTTTCCAGGACGTCTGGGGCGTCTGCCGTCAGGCTTGGGCATCTCAGAGGAGAAATGATAGCAATTCCCAGTAAGCCAAGGAAAGCTTTGGTTCAAAGTTCAGGGAATCGTTTGTTTTGTTGAGTTTTCGAACATCATCCTCTACCTCCACACCTTGAAGACTGTTATCTTGTTGTTTTTTCGCATATAATATGGTTTTTTTTGTAATTTTGGTATTGTTTCTCTTTTTTGGTATTGTTCCCTGTTTTTCTTGTGTTTTTGTATGTGTTCTTTTCGGTATAATAAAGTTTTTGTAAGGTTCACTAGCCTAATTGACTTTATAGCCATTCATGGAGTACAAGTAGGCATGGTTGGGTAGGGCTTTTCTATTGGTTTGATTTGCCATCACGACTAGTAAGTGATAGGTGCTGATACCTAAACTTCATACCACGAATATGGAGAAGGAATGGTTGCGTGTATTGTCTGCACATGACGCAAGATTTGTCCAGTGGGATGTTTTCATTTGAGGCACTATCATTCTGTCATGTACCAGATCAATACATGATCAATTATCCCGAAACGAAAATATAATATTAGGAGTGTAACCGCTACGTTTAATTGAATAGCGCAGCCACGCCCTCTCATATCCGGGATATTTAACCTATTTAGCGCACTCTTAGGTGAGCTTTATCCAAATCTTCTGTAATTAATAAATGCAGAATACAGAAATAACAAACTAGTTTGAATAAAGTGTATAGAAAGCATATAGAAACCGATAGAATTGCACAAAGTACACCCGAAACCCTTGAAATGTGGTAGGCGTGGCTGCTTACTAGAACTAAAGTTGGCGATGGCTGTGTTTCTGTTGAGGTAATTTCATCATGACACAGCTGTGCTCCTCTCTCGGTCCAACACTAAATAAGATGGCACTTGTCTCGAAATGAGGTATCATACAACTAGCCCATTCTATTAGATTGTTGCATAAGTCTTTTCCTCCCTGTTTTGATCTCTCCGTATTTCGTACGCATGGAAGTCGGTATTCCGTCATCACGTGTGCGTGACGTTACTTGACACTCTTTCATCATACTGGCTATCACTCACCCACCCTGCATTTGCAGGCCACAGTGCCGCACAATAACCACTGAAAAATCACGTCACAGTGGCGATTGTGCGGCATTGTGGCTTTCTTCAGGTCCCAGCCCCCCGCACTTCTGGGATGAAGGAAGCGACAAGCTTTACGAGCGTGAGTGTCGAGTAGTGGATGGTGATGGTGCATACCTCTAATCTTTAGGTTGGCTCGCTACTGAGTTTACGAAAAGTCGGAGAAAAGAACTTATGCAACGACCTACTATGCCACGTTCAAATGCCACGCCTACTCCGTCTCGGAGATAAGGAGTGTATTTCTAGAGAGAAACGAGCTTCTAGTCAGTAAAGAGTAAAAAAGTCGGATTTAATTTTTCGTACTAGTATGTAGGCTTTCTGCAAATCACGTAACAGAATTAAGGTCAAGAAAGGTCATCCCTGAACCACTTGTTGGCTGTTAGCCGCTGCCATGGTTAAGCATCCTCAACACGATGGAAGGGGGGGGGGGAAGGGGGGAAGGCTTGTAGTTGGCTGCCCAGAGAGAGTGGTGGGGGTCATCTCTGGAGGACTTAGTATTCAACAGAGCTGTTAAGGCGTGAATACGGGAAGGGGGTGGGGGCAAAAGTAGAGATAATGTAGTGGTAGGGCGGATGACACAACCTAGGGCCAGATTGCAGTGAAGTCATAGCTCTGGAAACTCACGCGCTCAGGACCTTTTTATCGTTTGTTTGGAGAGAACCCTCCAATTTTTAGATTACCTAGAGGATTGAGTATTGTTTATAGGTTCTTTGGTATAAAAGGATAAAGGATAAAGTCTTCGCCGTTGATCGATCCCTTTATGGGATGCGGCACGCATTCTACTTCCATTCAGAATCGTAGTGGCTTATTGAATGCGATGTGGCCTATACAATGACTTGCGGTGGCCAGCCGATGTACAAGTCAGTGTTTTATCCTCCCAGACGAATCTGGTACCAATTTACCGTCCCCGGAGGGTAGAAGGCTTGGATGGCCTGGGCGGGTGTCGACCCGGGAATCGTACCCGGCGCCGCGCGAGTGTTAAGCGCGCCACTTGTCAATACATCACCTCCGCCTCTCCTTTGGTATATGAAGAGGAAATCTTCTGCTTCCCCAGCGCTGCTTCCTATTTCGCCCTTGTTGACACAAAAGTCGTGACTTCGTGATCAATTCAGGACCCTTTGTGTGGATAACCCCTTGATGAGTTTGTATGGGCTCTATGTAGAGTAACAATCGTCACATGAAGTATGCAGGATCGTATAAACACCCCATGCAGCGGGAAGGACCCTAAAGGTTCACCGTTGTCAACCGGTGCTCAAGCTAGATCATGCCTCTTTTATTTGTGGATACACTGCATATTCCATCGATGGAGTGGGCCTGGCTGTCCACCTTCCTTGACTATGGCGTCACACTGTTTTTTTCCAGACAAAGCAATTTCATACAAGCGTCATCCTGCCCTGTACGATACAAAATCAAGGATGCTCTCTTCTATGCAATATGCCTCCAGGGGCAGCTGCCGTGAGCCACATTCTAATGAAGTACACAACTGCGGACCCCCATATCTGATATATGGTGGTGTATGTATTTGCCTCCACACACTACGCCACTACTTACGTCAAAGAACGCAAACACCCATGAGATCACGATCGAATGCCATTTGCTAGTCCGTGCGCGATCTCTACCAAAACCGAGCCCAGTTTGCGCGTTGCAGCTGAGCGAATAGGGCTCAACTTGCTAATTTTCAGATGCCGTTCAAAACCTGCAACACTGACTAGGGTCTCACTACAATTGCTGTGGAACCAGAACTTTTATATATAGAATAAATATAGATTCACAAAGTTGAATTATTTCTTCTTAGGAGCTGGCATGCTTGGGATGACCCTCTTGTTGGTGTGTTGGCCAGTCTTCGGAGCTTCCACGGAGAGTTGTCCGTTGTTGTCGATCTGTGTGTGTACGGCATCCAGGTCGCAATCTTCAGAAAGAGCCCTCTGTGGACGAAGTTCCTGAACAGTAAATGGTGAAGCTATGGTTGAGAATGAACACACAGCATATTAACAGTTGTTAATTCTTGATGTAGCCATGTTCGGTCTTCACTTCTTGGTGGCCTTCGATGGTAAGATCACGTCCTTCCAATTGTACCTTCAGCTCCTCTGGTCTTAAGTGTGACACATCCAATGCGACAGCGAATTTCTTGTCATCATTGATGTAGCTGAAAGAGAGAGATGTCTGATCGCAAGCTACGGATCAGTTCTGCGTTTTTAAGTCTCACCTCTTTGGTTTGATTTCCCACATGAAGCATGGAGTGATCGGCATCTCTCCAGTATGGCATGATCTGACGGCTCATCCAATCCATATCACGCATTGGACAGAAACGATCCATACGTCCCGAACGGCTCCTCCACCATGCGCCTCGAAACGGTCCATGGCCAGAGAGCCATGATCGTGATCACCTACACTGAATAATGTGATTACAGTAATGAAAGACGCGTACAATGGGGCACAGCACAGGAAGAAACCACACTAAATGTGACTTCTTGCACGAGATGGCTCCTATTTATTGGCCTGGGTAGGGGTTCTGGAAGAAAGTTGACGGGAAATCGTGATGATCTCCAATTCCTAACTTCTCACCAGCAAATACCTGGCGTAGATGTACAATATTCCTTAAATGACCTTAGTGAACAGCTGCGCAAAACACGATTATATTACATATGTAAAGTTTTCAGCCTTACATACTTGTCACATTTGTGTGTGACAAACAGTATTTACGTCTAGTACGGGGTAAAGATTTGTAATCCAATTGGGGAACGCAACTTAGATAGACTTCTTAGATCACAACTTTCTTGAGATGGCTTGTTAATCCAAAGTTAATTTCGTTGATAAACATTATGCTAGTTGGTGCCGCTTGCATGTTTTTCTTAAATTGATTCGACAGAACCTTTAAAGACTAGGTTTTATGGAGAGATCTTCACTGGCTACCGACCGGTGTTCGTCCTCACTACTTTCATTCATCTCATACGCATTTGACTAGAAAAGTGTTATGAATTGACTGTTCTATGAAATGAATAATACGTATTACAGTGATTTGAACAATGTACAGTGCTCTCCCCAAAAAGCTATCACTATAGATCCAGTGAAATTCGAAAAATTTCAGGCATATTCTCCTTAGAATATGCTAACTAGGAAGGACGTTACGATTATTGACAACACATTCCGCTCTACTCGTGTAGGCTGAATCAATCTAACCATTACATTTGTAACATTGATGAGATCCCTCCATTGTGTTTCGAAGGAGCAGCTCATTGAGAAGGGGCACTTGTCCAAATGGCTCCGCCCATGTGGTCAGCGAATACTATGCTGTGCCTGTTAACCGTAATGAACTCCGCCGCCACAAAACTATTTTCCGCACTGATCCCAAGTTGATCAGTCCAAGTAGATCAGTCAAACAACTACTGGAGACTCCTCATTATCTGATGGACAAAAGTCCTTCCTCCCCACTCCTCTCATCCCCTACCAGGGTCAAGGATACGTCGTGAATCGACCGTGGGTCATATTGGCAGGGATCAGTACTGAGCAAAGTAGCGAAGAAAGTTGCAGGTTAAATGATGCTTTCGAAAGAAAGTCGAATTCATGGGAGTGTTGTTTAGCGTCTGTGGGTTCCCCGATATTCAGTCGACCTCCGACTGGTGGAACAAATTCAAGACAGAGAGACGTGAAGAGAAGAGACTTTATTCAGCGAATAAAACAAATAACGGAGTGACAAAGATTAGGTACCAGCAATTGAGAGGCTATGGTAACAGTCGGGGGGGCCTATTTATAGGCAATGGGCGTGTCCACCAAGGGAATATTGGTGCGCATTCCCACCCAGTGGATACCGGGATACGGCCGAGCCCGGCGTATCCGTACGTCCTCGGCTGGGCCGCCATTTACGGAACATCCAGGGGCCGAGAACGGACCCGATTTGGAATGGAATGCGGCGGGGCGGTGTCCGTACTACGTATTCCGCGGGTTTCGTGAACAGCCGTGGGTGCTATATTAATGTTCACTGGGTAGTTTCATTACATAACAGATACTCTTCGTAGGCTAACCTTTATCAAACAATATGTACAAATTACATGATGGCACAGCGCCAACCAGAGCACAAAAATGAGGCCAGAATCTACGCCCTAGATCCTGACACTCAACCAACCAAGAAGGAAAGGGTATTGAACCCAAAATATCCTGCCATCGCAGGAATGTTGGACCATTCTTCACACGAACACGTCCAACCATCCTCTTACTTCTTTTGTTCAGACCAAAAGGGAACGACCATTGAGCGCTAGAACTACGCCTAAGGCCAACGACATCTGTAGGCGATTATGTACCCACTACTGCACCACTACTTTCCAGCACGGGAAAGGTCCTGCTCTTCAACGGGTGAAGAGAATGAAGTTCGATTGTCGCGACACTTCCCTTGAGCCAGGGGAGCAGCCCTCGACCAGCGTAGAGTCCGATCTCCAAGTCGTTCACGTCAGCACCCTCGAGAACTACGACGTTGGGAAATCCCCTCCGATTCGGGAGCAGACCTAAGAGTCTGCCAGCCTGCGCCGTGAGCTCGGCAAAGACTCCAGACTATTTTTCCATCAGGCGGCATTTTGAGGTTTCACCCTTCCAACATTTCCTTCCGAGAACGCTTCAAGTGTTTTGCTGCCACATTTCTAAATGGCGCTTTTCACTTTCGGTGGCCGATAAGGATAGTCATCCAAATAAACTGAGATTCTTGGGTCCTTTAAGATCACCAAGAAACACCGGTCCATTTACATCTTTGGAATGGCGCTGGGGCAATTTGTAAGACCAACATGGCAACAATTGAACTGAAACAGCCCCGAGGTCCTGTAGTGAAAGCACTTATTTCCTTCGCTTTTTCTGAAAGCGCGAGCGCTGCCAATAGCCAACAGCGACTCTGAGAAATAACTAAAGATGAAAACGCATCTTCTCCCCTGCAACTATGCAAATGTCCAGGTCCATCTATGGGGTGCAAGGGATAACAGTCCTTTTTTTGTTGCTTTAGTGACTTCCCGGTAATGCAACACACAACCGTGTTAACTACCATCTTTTTTTAGCCACGCAAGACAATGGAGAGCCAGGTGACTGGCTCCCCCCTTAATTCTCCATTATTTTCGCGATCTTTCAGGCGAGAGCATGTCATCCACCTGCCTTTGCAATACCGAAGAGTGCAGGCCTCGTTTTCTGACGATGAGGGTGTCTCTGCACATGCGATATCATGTTCTACTCAGAACTAGTAATGCTCAAGCTCACTATCCAGACATTGCAAAAGGTTTCCCCGAAAACTTTTCTAAGGACGCCTAACCAGTTTTCATCTGAGCGTGTTTCATGTGCTATGATTCTGCTGCTGGCGTATATCGATCAAAACTCATGCCGTTTTGATTTCCGAAAGAGCTAGCATTGTCTTCCAATTTCAAGCATCACCACCTGGCACGTCTTGGACCATGACTTAGGCCGGGACAATGGAACAATCATCCGACCATTCTCCAAGGGGGCTCACCCTATTGATTACGCCATAGTCTGAGAGTTACGATTTGCTACCGAAATAGCCCGTACTCCCCTCTCTCCAAAAGCACAGCGCCTGACGGTCAACGGGGGTTCCCTGACCAAAAAATTCTTTGACGCAGTCCTCTCTTGAGCTCTCAAGTTCAATGTCGCGACCCCGCTCCGGGTGTATGACTACCCTTCTGGACGCCTTTGCATGTTGCGGCACTCTAGTCGCGCTACAGCGACGGGTCTCCTGTCGGCAAACTCAAATCTTCGAGTTGGATCCCTAAAGCAGCTTAGAAACGTTTGTTCCCTAAGAGGAGGGTGCTATCCTTGCTTTTCTGGACATGCAAACGCTTACTCGAACTTTATCAGCTCCTTCTACGCTTATTTCCGCGTTCACAGCTATGCAAAAGACGTCCATTTGGTTGCCTGCCCGCGGTCGAACACTTATGCTCACTAACCGTTGCTTACCAGCTCTACTTCAGCTGTCTATGTCAAAGACCCCTGCTTTTAAGCTTGTTTGAGGAGACGGCAGCTGTAATTGGAGATCACTGAAACCGCAGATCTATCAATGCTCTTACTTCGATTCCGAAGATTTTTCGCGTCGTATAGCCGTTGGTTTCGCCGAACGCGTTACGTTTGCCGCGATTCTAATCGCCAACTTTTGCTGCGAAACCCTCAAACACGCAATCCTCTAACGAAAGGTGGAATAGTGACTTCTTGGGGCACGGTTCTCTCTTAGCAGTTCTTACTACGTAGATCCCGGCCTTTTCCGCCTGGAGGGGTGACTTTTGGTGTCGATGTTATTCGGCAAGAGGTGGGCAAAGTGACCAGTTTCGCCAAGCAGATTAAAGCATTTCCTGCAAAACCCGATCTTCATTGCCGGAGGTTGCCGCTTTCTCAGCGAACATTCTCTTTTTGAAGGTTTGAAACCTTCTGTTCGCATGCCTTTGGGGTGCGCCGTCCGCCATTTGAGTCTTTTCAAGTCTCAGTGCAAACCCTTTTAACCAGCATGCATTCGCTGCCTCCCATCTTGGGCGCTCTAAAGCCCGCTAACATTGTAAGAATCCTTCAATGTGTAGGCTGAGTACAATTTTGAGGCTAAATGGAAATCCCATTACAGTACTGCGGGTGAAGTCTTCCGGAGATATCCTCGCATGCGACAGCAGACAAACTCCTACGCGATTCATGCTTCTCATCTGAGTCCTATCCCATCGCAGTCAATTACTTTGAGCTTCTCGCAGGGTTACGGTCGCGCATCCTTAGACGCCTGCAGCCTTTCCGCACGCAAAATCACCCTTTTTAACGCTTCTGGAAGCCCCTTATAGCACTCTGATCGCGCCGATGCCAATTCAGATGGTTTACCAACACAATCAGGCCTATCTCTCTGTCGCGACCGAAACCTGTCATAGATACTTCATTTCCAAGTGCTCGCAAAAAGTCACTGAGGGAACCCGTTCCGCATCCATAGTTTGGGACTTCTGCTATGTCTCTGGGCCTTGAAAAACCTCTTTAAATACACTGAACAGTCCTCGTTCATGGCATGGGAAGATTGACAGCCTCAGAGTTGTGGCGAGTTTTGAAAGACAGAAGCATCCGACTCACGCGACTGTCGATGCGTTGGAATGAACTGCCGACCAGGATGGACTCGATCGTCCGCTGGAGATTGACCTCTGGCGGGCCTCGTCGTCCAGCAGCGTTCATTCCTATGGCATCACGGGCTTGTCGCTCTGGAAATCGGTCTTATTCCACGTTTTCACGTGATAGAGCTGTTGACTAACAGCCGAACAATCTAACAATATTTTTTTCTCACCTTGGGCTTGCATATCTGCGGCGTCACTTCGATTCCAAGGACGTCGCAGCCTCGGCCCGTGAGTTCGTCCTACTTGCTCTGGCAACTGCACAGGGCGGGATTTTATCTATCAGGCACTAGATGCCTCTTTCTCTGATCACTTGTAGTGAGTCGGAAAGCCTATGCTCAACCTCTGAACATTGAGTCTCTTAGGACAGTTGCCGAGACCTCTGGAATTCTTGCAGGTTTGCGTGAATTGCCGTACGCGCTAGGGCCTCTGCATGCATAGCTACTAATTGTAACTCGCAATTGCAGAATTTGTTGCGCGAATTATACTCTGGAGTTATCGGATTTCCTCGAAAATAGTATGAGCTGCTGCGGTCCAGTACGCAGGTCGCCGACGGCCTTTTCCGCGTAGCCGATTCCACTGTCCCTATGGACCAGTGTTCGAGAAGTAGTCTGCTTTGTCTGCGCAGATAATTTGCGTATCTGCTCATCCATAAGAGTGGCCCGCCCCGGGTAATAATGTTATCGCAAAGGCACTGGATAAATGTGAAATCAGTTGTGGCCTACCCTCCAATCTGTGTATCCAGAGTGGTTTTCCGCAAACATCACGTCCATGTTGCTTTCGTGATTTCACCCAGACTGGTTAGCTGGCCGCGCTTAATCTCAGGACATTTCTTAAATTGAACCACGATCGAGTCGATCGGATGTTGCCAAGGTCTTGGCTCTCATGTGTCGTTAGGTGTCCTAGTGGGTTTTTCCCCAGATTCATTTCAGTCGACTCCGACTGGTGGAAAAAATTCAAGAAGAGAGCGTGACAGAGAGAGATTTATTCAATAAAACAAATAACGGAGTCGACAAAGACTTAGGTAACAGGCGGAATTGAGAGCCTCATGTACAGTCGGGGGCCTATTATAGGGCAATGGGCGTGTCCACCAAGGGATATGGTGCCCATCAACCAGTGATACCCGGGGATACGGCTCGAGCCGGTCCTCGCTGCCGCATTTACGACCATACATGGGCCGAGAACGGACCCGAAGCCTGCCTACATACATAAACAGGAGTGTTGATCAGCGGCCTCGTGCTGGCCAGTTCCTATTCACACGACATGAGGAGGATGTGTAAGGAATCTCGCGTCTGTCCGAATTTCTCTCCTTTATTTTGTTCAGAAGACGTCATGAAAGCTTCATGAAAGCTCTAGTGTATTTTCTATAGGCCCTCACCATACAACATAAATCGTTCTTACCGCTCTGCGAAAGATGGTTTCTGCATGATGTTGTACCCTTAAAACAATGTTGTGCAATTGTAATGGGCGCTTCACTCTCAATACGCGGTGGCAGCAGCAATACGCTCAATGCCTCGCTTCATGTTCTTTCTTGGAGGAGAAGGTCATCGTAAGATTCTTTTGAAGTTCCATTTTGTGCATCAACACTACTTTTGAGAAATTATTTCCTTCAATTTTCACTGTTCTTATTAGACTATTCGGTTTGGTGAATGTTCTTGGTACTCGGGTGCTTATTCAGTAAAAATTCGCACAACATATAACGTATACAGCCACATCCTCTTGAACAGAGCAGATACTATATCATATTACTATTATTTACTATTTATATATTATTGAGGCAACTAATGGACATGATATGCAGCCATCCACTGCGAGAGACTCCAGCAATGTTAGCAGGTCAGTCACTTACTAGGTACCCCTGTAGCAATCTATGAGGGAGTACGTTCCTCTTAGTTCTCGAAGAACGCCAACTTCACGACTTCTTCGTCGTGTAAACGTCACAGGAGAGCGCTTTTGCTGGAGTTTGGATACCAGCCAACGCGGTGGCCCAAACCCCACGAAAGCGCTGTCTCAAATTCACCCTAATATTCCATTCCAGGTATGTCGGTAATTACCAGCTCACAGGGTTCAACAAACTGGGCTGTTTGAAGGAAGCCGCTCTTCTTATATTTTCGACACCTGCGTGATACGATGCAAGGCAGGGTGGTTCACCGCTGCATAGGATGCAAGAAGGGAGGAACCAGAGCCAGCATAGTTGTAATAGGATCTTCCCCTTCTATTTGCGAGTTACATTCTCTGACAATTTTTATTTGGGGGTATAAGTGGGAGGTAATTGGTAGACCCTGTTATTTTTCCGCGCGTCTGCTTGCCATGGAAGACTTCTCAGGATGAAGCTGACCAACTTGTTTTCCAGGTGGGAAACAAGATGCTCTCACCTTACGTTCACTTATGCGAAGCTCATCGTGAACACTTAGTTCTGTCAAGAAGCTAACTGAGCCACTTTTCGCGCATGTGAAGCCTAGGCGAATTGAGGGAAAACCGGCACATACATTACGCCGCGAGGCAAGAAGCATCCAAAAAAATTCATATGCACCTACAACTGCAATATTTAGACGAAGGTGAACGAGATGATATGCTCCGGCACTTCTACCGTAACTAATATGGAGCGCGTTGGAGAACAGTCGCCGATGTTACACAATCGGCTTCCGGTTAATTTCGGCATTAAAAACGTAACACTTCGCAAAGCTTCCTTAGCCTTCCGAGCCTGATATAGATGCTTCGTTGTGCTGACGTTTCAGTGGATGTTGCCTTCTTCAGAGTTTCAAGGTGAAGAAATTCTACCGGGCACTAAAGATCAAGCCAATCGTGTGATATTCTTAAAATGGTACGAGCATAGTGCTCCTGGCTCGTTAAGGATGTATTGCTTCTTCGACAGAAAACTGAAGTAACGAGACAATCCATCGTCTTCCTACAGCGATGTCTACATCACCATACAGTACCAACATTTATCGCCAACAAACGGCCACATGACGTGTGCGGATATTCCGGAATCGAAAGGAGTCGCCAGGCAATCCAGTGCTGTCCCACTGATTTGTAGAATCATCAGCAGTGGGCCTTCAGAGCACCAAAAAGCAGCATGACCGCCGTGTCGCATTAGAGGAAGTTCTGCAGGAATACCGGACAACTGGAGAAAAAGGGCCTCACCAGGGACCGGGTCGGATGCGCGAAAGGACTGGATCTACAGCGAAGCTCTCAGCTTCCTGGAAAGTGTAGAGTTTTGCGGGCAGGTCTCATTTGGGAACTCTGGGACTAGCTAATTATCGACTCAGAGGTTCTGCTTGCAGGTCCGCGGATTCGTCGGTTTAGAAGTTAACTCCTGAGGAGTTTCTTCGTCGGCTCCGTGCTCGAGGTCGCAATCGCCAGTGGTCCTTGAAGCGGGGCCGGCGATAACGACGGCATCGAGTAAAAAGGAAAAAAAGTAGAAAATGGAAAAACGAGGGCAGCATAATTTCTTGCAAAGTTTGAGAATCGATATTGATGAGATGGTTTCATAGACCCCATCACTTTGATTCGGAGTGACGCGGGTACAGTTTGCAGCACGTCAAAGCGTTTAGAATAAGAGAGGCTGACTGCAAGTCAGGACAGATTCGCTGCTTTCGGTGTGTATTCCAGTGATACGATATCTCAGCGATATACTACATCTGGGTTCAAATCATCACATTCAAGACAGTGGGTTGGGGACGAACTTCGCAAAATGGACAGGCGCGGATGTGCTCGCACCAGTGAAAAATTGCTCCTGGTCGCCACTTTGCTGCTAAGCGACTCTGCAATTATGTCCAGTTTACCCAGCCCCTGGTTCCTCTTATGTAATGGATCAGGACCTTACCATGGCAGAAGGTGAGTTAGAAGTGTTTCGTCTATTTCTAGTATTTCTCATGGCGTATTTGTATTCCTTGTGTTTTCTTTTGCTTAGTCAAACATGTGCACTTACTTACGTTTTGTGGGAGGATCCGTAGAAGTCGTTATAGTGCTCCCTGATGCGTTCTCGCGCCGTAACTGCCGCGTCTGCTCCTATCCCATATCAGCAAATGGGTCCAGTTCTTCCTCAAGAGCCTCATATCGCATCGCAAGCTCCAGCGCATTCTTCTTCCTTGCTAGCAAGTTGTGGATTACATGAAACATTCAACGTTCAGGCTGGAAACCCAGGAAATTGAATTTAGATGAATTATGGAGACTCACCAGCAGAAAGGTAACAACCTTTTTCCCTCGGTCTGGCTCCAAAGACATCACGTTCTGCAGCCTGGCGAACCTTCGGCATAATATGCCGAATTTCGATTCTACTACACGACGAGCACTTAACGTGAGTGATACTACTGGCAGGGACAAAGAGGACAAGTAGGTACCTACCCGCTATCCTTTCGGCTGAACCTTCGTTTGCTGGGCGTCTCCGCTACTCTTTGGGTGTACGGCCGGACATAGCGGTACTCCTGCGCAAAACCGCAGTCCACCAATATGTGGTACTGCACTGCACCAGCGACACCCAGCTGTCGCGTGGGAGGGAGAAGGTCGTATCTGCTTTCAAAATTCCTGAGGCAGGGCATAACAAGACGAGTAATTCTTCGCCTGGTATCTCACCTTGATATTCGAGTCCCTGAAAACTCCAGCGTCCCCTGCCCGACCACGCTCCCACATCGAAAGCAAGGACGCGACAGCATCAAAGCCAGCAGAATTATGGAAAAAGTCCTTATAATTGTGTACAAGCTGCCAGAATGAACGAGTTTCTGTAATGATTCTATAGTCGGATTCTGAGAAGTTGCCGAAATAGTCCCTCTTCCTCCTCACCCTAATTTTGATGTGTTTTCCATCCAGAAAACCGACAGCCCTTGGGTAGTCGTAGCGCCGTTGCGTCCTCACAGCCGCTTCTTCCACGTCGTTCCGCGTGTACGGCGGGAAAGTCTCGGCAAACAGCTCTAGGAAGCAGGAGTCATGCAGAATTCAGTCGTCGAATGTTTTTTGGAGTGCTTACCATCACTTATAGCGTTCGTAACCTCAAAAACGATTTCACTGTCCATAGACTTCCCGCAGAGCATCTCTTCAGCTGGAGCCCCGAAGCTGTAACCATGACCCACATGCCTTGACATGTAAATTTTTGATAGCCGTGCGATTCTGTTCCAATAAATATCTACCATCTCAGGAAGACAGAAAGTCGATGGCCCACCATTCAGAAAAGGGTAAGTTGTGAGGCTTAATTACTAATGACGACGTGGTGAAAAAAGTAAGGCTTGGACCTCATGGGAACAGTTCTCCCACCCATCGTTTTACTCTCACTAGGAAGGCACTTCTTTTTTTTTCTCGTGATATCACAATGCGAATATTGATACAACTTTGAAGCAAGAATCCTCTGTAAGATCACGCTGCTCCTTCTAGGTTGCAGTCTGAACCCACGTTTTGATAGGTGGCTAACAGTCGCTTACGTACCCAATATCAAAGGAGTCGAAAGAAAAGAAAAGAAAAGAAAAAGAATAGTGGCGTACCTGTTGTTCTGCATCTGCTTCTTCCAGAGGATTGGTGGATTCCATCAAGACGATGAAGGAGTGAACCCTTTCAATGAGCTTATATAGTGCTCAGGGTGGCCATGGCTGTTAACGTGTTGACGAACGCGAAGGTCTGACGGCCACTGAAGCCAGGATCGAAGCCCGGTCCCGTCATGAAAGGTCAGACCTTCGCACTGCCATCTGATGCTGGACGTGACGTGGCCTGTAACCCTCGATCATTCAGAAGCTCTCAGCCACCGATGCGGTTGTTCCACCTCAGCGTGCGTCATGCAAAGCTCATTCATACCGCTTCTCGACGAGGTTATGAAAACTGAAACAGGACTTTAGCGAGGCTCTTACGAATGTTACACTCCAGCGCAATCAATGTATTTAGTACGATATATTTTTTAGTAAATTCTAGGTTTTTGACAAGGAAAATGCTTTTTTGACTGCTTATTATCTATTTCACTGCGGAAGAAGGGGCGTGTCAGGCAGTATGAGTGTGTCACGGCACCAAACCCGTTCTCTGCCAGTTGTTGAAACGGGTATGCGACAGCAATCGATAGAAAACGTACGAACGAACTATAAACTTACAGCCGGACATAGTGGTACCCCTGCGCAAAACCGCAGTCTACCAATATGTGGTACTGCACCAACGACACCCAGCCGTCGCGTGGGAGGGAAGAGGTCGTCTCTGCATTCGAAAATTCCTGAAGCAGGGCATAACAAGACGAGTAGCTCTCCACCTGTTACCTCACCTTGATATTTGAGTCCCTGAGAACTCCAGCTTCCCCTGCAAGAATCTTTGAAGCAGGAATCCTCTTCACCTGCTCCTTCTCAGGTTGCAGTCTGAACCCACGTTTTGATAGGTGGCTAAATCGCTTACGTACACCAATTTCAAAGGAGTCGAAAGAAGAAAAGAAAGTAAAAGAACAGCAGTGGCGTACCTCTTGTTCTACATTACCTTCGTCAAGCGGGCCAGCAGAGTCCATGACCTCAAAGGACCTTTTCAAAGAAGATGAAGGAGAGAACCCTTTCAATGAGCTTATATAGTGCTCAGGGTGGCCTCCACTGCACGACAGATGTTAACGTGTTGACGAACGCGAAGGTCTGAAGGCCACTGAAGCCAGGATCGAAGCCCGGTCCCGTCATGACAGGTCAGACCTTCGCACTGCCATCTGATGCTGGACGTGACGTGGCCTGTAACCAAGCGTACGAACGAACTATACAGTCTTGTCATTTGCTCGCTTCAACAACTGGTGGATAACGTGTTTGGCACTGGGCCTAACTCATTTCGCCTGACAAGCGCCTTTGCCCGCAGCCATCTAAACCATTTTTGGACTTAACGCGTAAGTATATACAGTGCGGAAAAAAACGGAACAAGCTCAAGTCGCGCCCTTTTTAGTAGCTTTACCTTACCCCTTCAATTTTTCGTCATTGTTCATTCTAATACTACTAGGGGAACATCGGCTAAGATTTTAACCGCTGTTAGGTCCAAACCCAGGTCTCTGTTTTTCTCCAACAGAGTTCGTTCTAGCTATAATTTACTCTTACGCCGCAATCTCATTCCACAAAATCTCAATGCTTTCAAACGTTCACTTAGCAATTTAGTTTGATTATTTCCTTTTCCTCGTTTCATCTTGTTTGTTTGTTCAATTTAATTGTTTTTTTATGTTTGTTCGTTGTTTCTTCCATCAAAATTACATGCATTTAAGCATGTCCATGAATAAATAACCCCCGAGACCATTTTCCTCGCACTCGACAAGGACCAGGATCCACAGGGAAGAATGCGCTTTCTTTTTAACTTTCTTCCCTTTCATTCGATGCCTTTCGAGGAATTGAGGACTCACTGCGTTCCCTGAGCTGCGTACGATGCCAATATTACAATTTAATGAGATTCACTTCTCCAGAACAAGTTTGAAATGCAAAAAAATGAGTAGATTTTGTTCTCCGCAGAAAAGAGCGCAAAAAGCAACCTCACCATATGGCACGGAAAATTAATACGTACGCAAACCCAGTGAGGGCCACCTCTATAAGCACGGCACTTTGCGAATCTGCTCCTAACACAAAATATTAGTACCTTGAGAATCTTAATTTTTGACAATCACCTCATAATCGCTTCCACATCGATCCGTGAATAAATGCACCGACAATGATCCAGAGAGGTGGTACATGTCACCCTCTTTCAAGATGAGTTAGCTTCAGTAATAGGTTTGCACAAATACTGATAATAGATATGGCTGATATTCGTGACCAGTCGAGGCGGTGTTGGGGGGCGTCGAATGAGCACATTCGTGGCTGCGTTTTCTACCAGTAGTGGTTCAGGAAAAGAGCAACCTCACTGAATGCATCCCAACGCCTCCCGAGTGATTACGATATCAACTGTCAATGACAATAAGCTAGAGTCTCCACTAAACCAAACCACAACATTTATTTCAACAAAACGTGATGGCATATCACGAGTAAGCGAGACTATGAAGCTTGTCTCGAAAGACAGACCATACCTATTATATAAGACATATTAGACAGAATTATTATACAGACATATTATAAAAGAACATATTATATAAGAAAATTAATAATAATATATGAAAGAACAGAAAAGAAAAGAAAGAAAGAAGAAAAATAATATAAGAAAGAACATCAGACATATTATATAAGAAAATCCTGTTGTAAACGCTGAGGAAGAGGAGCGTGTAAATGGTGAGGAGATGGAGCAAGTGAGTTTTACTCATTTCCCTAATCAACACTCACAAGGTGATACTCTAAAAAATGGGTTTAACCTAAAATCTGGCGAGCCTGGAGAGACCTTTACCCTTTTTTCTTCCCCTAGAGAACGTCCTCAAAGGGGAAGTGTCGGCAATTAAGCGCTAAAGATGTCTGCAGCAACTCGTCCGGGGAGAGGGTGGCTTTATCCTGTGCCTCGCAGTCATGCTAATTACATCCTGTAAGGACAGGTGGCTGCAAGTTAGCCCATATCTCATAAACATCTCAGAAAGAGGTCCTGAAGCTGTCAAGTGGTGAGCACTCTACGGATGTTTGCGTGTAGTTCAGCACAATCGACTTGCGACTAGGTGCGCCTAGTTGTGCGCCAAAGAGATGTTGCAAACGGCGCATTATGCGCGTCATGCAAACCCACATAATAGGAAATGATAACGCTGCAGTGTATCAAGGCAACTGACTAGGGAACAGCTAACTAGTTCACGCTATCGCGATTCGGATTTCCTAGACCACCCGCCAAGCTTCATCAAATGAAAAGGCAAAATGATGTCAGCCGAGACAGTTAACTATGCTGCTGTTCCGCTTTACTTGTAACGAACTCTATGATGTCTCAGCTCAAAACAGTCCAAGTGCAGCATAAAAACTAGCTAACGCGTTTTCGGGTTATCAGATGGGAGCGTGAACACATGAAGGGAAAAGGTGGGAACTCTCCAGAAGGAGTCACATTATCCGAACTGGTGGCTGTAGCAGTAACCCTTGTCAGTCCCCTCAGAAGAACAAGCTGAGCAGGAAAAACTATTATCTACTAGACTGTTCTGGAGGCGCTCGCTAATATCGATCGTTGCTCGTGTATATGCTCCATATCGCGCGGTATGGTATGGAACACATGACGCTTGAATGAGGAGGTTTTTCTTGACCGCTCACCCCCCCCCACACTGTCCTAAGGATATTAGGGTGGGGAGGAGGCTTTTCCACTTTTCACGCTTTTCCAAACACCAAAAAGTAAATCTTTCACGTCGCCTCTGAAGTGCGTTATAAACGGTACGTTTGAACCTACCCCTTACCTGCGTTGTGATTTCCAAATGACGAGTGTCGTAGTTGGCTTCACTCGATCGCTTGCGTGTCGCCCATTGTAGGGAAAGAATGAGCGTTCACGCTCCAGCAAAGCCACGTGCCCGTCTACAGACGCAATTTATCGATTTTTCGCGCTCAGGGGCCCAGTTGCGCTGGCTGCAGGCGATTTGAAAGGTAAAAACGCGTGGATAAGTGCAGTCAGAAGACAGAAAGTTTCGAATGTACTTTTGTTTCTCGAGTAAGTTCGTTATATTCTCTATTTCTACTGTTCATTCATCTCTCACAAGGGAGGTCTTTGAGGTCGTGGCGCGTTTTAAATGGTTTGTTGCTTGTTGTAGGGGTCCATGCAAGGTTTACAAAAATGGGTTCATTTTGCTATGCGTTTCTGGGGAGGTCAAAAACTGAGTGAAAACAATTTGACGAGAAATCGCGATTTTAACCGTGTTAATGGGCTCTGTTGTAGCTGTAACTTGACAGTGCATAATTCATGAGGTGTCCCTTCATTATGTATTGAAAAAGATAGCAAAGTAAAGCCAATAGAAGGTGGACGGAGGGGACAGTAATACCGCAGGTTACTTGAACGTTCTCGCAACCGTGTTTCCGCGTAAGCGGATGGCGGTGGAGTGGATAGTGCGGTGGGCTCTCGCGAAGAATGTTCTTGGGTCGGATCCCCTTGGGCGAACTTACTCTTTGCAATTTCGGATTACTTTATACGTTTTTCGGTTTTAGAATAACGACACCCATTTTTTGACACGGCGCACTAGCCGCCAGAGCATATCTTCCACTGAGTTGCCAACCGCCGCACGCAGGGCTGTAAGCGCTCATCTCGAGGAGAAAAATTTTTGCTGAAAGTCTGTATATAGAGGTTATTAATGGCCCTGATGACGATTCTGACCTTTAAAATTGGCTCTAGGTCATCTGGCGCCAACATGGCTCTGAACACCCCTGTCGCGGAATGCGACGGTCGCCGTTGGGCGCACTTTTCGCGCCCCCGGCCCATCTGTCCCCGTTTCCCACGGCGTTGCGATTCACGTGCGCCGTGGCTCCGCCCCCTGCGGTCGTGGCGCTAGTATAGTACGTTCGACGGCTGGCACGCCGGCGCCGGTCGGTTTTCACGGCAACGCGGCTGACAGCGCCGAACGGTAGAGGGGTGAAGTCCACTCCGAAGCTGGGGGCAGCATGAGCGCACAGCCATGAGCCGGCCGATGTCCATCCCCTGCCTCCCCGACTGGGAGCAGCCTCCACTCTAGCCCGACGAGGACATCGACGATCGCGATGGGAGCATCGAGGAGTGACGTCGGCAAGATTGCGGACATATTGCCGCTATTACGCTACAAGGGGTAAAGCCGTGCAGGGCCTATTACGCTAGCTAGAGGGGCAGAGCCAGGCGGAGCCTATTACGCAGGTCAGCTATGGAACGAAACCCGTGAGACGGCGACCAGGGAGAGAATATCTATATTTCATTGTGTGAGTATTTCGCGCTTAGTAAATATGTTTGTTCGCAATGGTGTAGTTGTGTTCAATATGTTGGTATTTGCCATCGTTTTGTACATGTACGTGTTGTGTATTGCGTGGGGTAATGCGTGGTGTATTAGACCATGTGTAAGTAGGGTTGGGGTACCCTGGTCCTTGTCGTCTAGCTGTTGGGGCGGTTGAATAGGCGGTAAGACCCCATGGCTCCCGAGGGGTGGTCCGCTCCTCCCTTTTAGGGGCGCAGGAGGAGTGTAGTGGCCGATGGGGCGACCGATTGGTTAGTCGCGCGCGCACCGGGAGTTTGAGTGCGTGTGACCGCCGATGTCGATCGCACATACGGAGTGGTGCACCCGTCCGCGACACCCCCCTCACGCCAGCTGCGGGTTGCGGTTGCTGCGAGAATCTCTTGAGAAACTACAATGCTGCCTCACTAGTGTGCCAAAATAAAGTACTTTTTTACCTTGAATTGTATTGTTTTCGATGCAGGTGTCGACGAAGAGTTTCTCTGATCTATGCAATACTTAACATTATGAATAGAAAAAGCCTCGGAAAAATGGTATCAAAATCGCTTCTCCCCAGCAAATTTGCACGATTTTTGACCTACCAGAAACCATAGCAAAAATGAAACCCAGTTTCATCGGTCCTTATTCGGACCTCTACAACATGCAACAAATCATTTCCGAAAAAGCGTGCCACGACCTGAAAGACCTCCCTTGTCAGTCTAGTTGAGAGGAAGATTCACCTTGGTAGGCCGCAACAGGTATCGGCAGGGAAGGGGAACAAGGGTACAGCATGGGGATGTGTTCAAATGGCGGTGTGGTCTACGACCCCCCCCCCCGAAGAGGGTCCAGACACGACCCCCCCCCCTCCTGCTCTAACATGACAACTAGATGCAATGTCACCACAAATGACTTCCTGAAATGGAATCTGGATTCTCGAAAGGCGCACTCTGCTCTAAAATGCAGGAATAAAAAGGGCTGTTTCAGCTTCATGCAATATGAGGCTGAACAACAGCCTCCCATTACCTACAATTTGTCTTGGGATTCAAAATAAACTCTTCGTTCTTATAACTTATGTATGACATGCAACTTGTAAAAGAAACACAATTGAAATAGCGGCTAATGCTGATCAATTATAGGCTGAATTTGCTTGAAAAAAATAGCCCCAAGGTGAGGCGTGTCAGGGCCCAGCATTGTTGCAGTTCATTATGAATGGTGACGGCTCGGAAATATGAAAACATGCAACACAACCATAAGCGAAACATGGAAAATACAAAATAATGCAGAGCTTAAATGAAAAAAGGAATAACCAGGCCGGCCAGTAAATCTTTCCATACTTGGCCATATTATCGATCGGGGTTTTTATCTTTTTTAGGTGGAGAGCTTTGTGGAATGAGTGAGCAGCATGCAACGGCAAAGTTTCTACTATTGTTGTGTATTTCTACCTTACTTGCAATGAACAATCCCCCGTTGGGTCAAATTTCCCGGATGGGTTTTGGATTTTTCGATAGGCTAGGTAAATCGCGGAGTGGTTTCCAGTCGTTTCACGCGAAGGATGCTTGTTCGAACGAAATTTCATCAGGATTAAAAACTGTCCGAACCCTTCGTCCTTTCTCTTTCAACAAGCTTCACGGTTTTTCTGAAGACCCATAGTTCAGGAGATATTTAGTATGGGTTACTCTGCCGCTACCCCCTGACCACCCGAAAATTGACTCCTTATGTGGCCATTGTGAGGCATATCCTTTCGCAGTGTGCCTTCCAAAATACATATATCCCTATCAAATTGATGAAAGAGAAGCTCGCCTATCTCTTATCGATTTGGTCCGTGTGCGCTCCGATGCATTAAGACTTCCCCGACCGCAGAGGTGGTGGAAATGTGTTAAATCCTTATGTGCCAGGTGCTTTTATCATGCAAGAGATGTTTGTTTTAGGTTTGTAAAGGACAACACGCAAGTAATTCTGTTTGAGACGTACATTTATGTCATCTACGTACTTATCGAGTTCGATGCATAAACTTTGCACTTATTGTATTTATTTATTTGTTTATTCTTGCCTAGTAATTGCTAATAATTCTTTATTAAATTTTGTATTCCTATTTAACATTCCGGGGTTTATCTGAAGCTTTCGTTAGTTCATTCCTTTAGCAATGAGCACCTTTGAATGTTATAGTGCTAGCGAGCCTTTTTTTTTGGCGATACTCCCCACGTCCTCCGCGGGCAAGTACGAAACCATTCTTTGGGATTATCCCATGAAACAGCAGGGCTGTTGAAACGATAGCAATTCAAGAGCTGTAAAGCACATACACTCAATAAATAAGCTGTCATTTTTTTTCTAAAACATCTTGACTTCCATAGCTCCACTGCCCACATATTAACTGAAATGTGAAGCATTGCTCGCTCTGAGTGACCCTATGAGATAACGACCCCCCCCCCTATGGGTTTCGCACAACGATGCTGTACCCTGAGGGGGAAGCATTTAAAAGCGTCCTTGTGCAAGACTGAGATTGCCGTGATTAAGATGGAGTTTTTTGCATAAGCCTAGTAGGGAAAGAGCACCAGGGTGAACTTTAATCAGCTGATTTCGGCTGGCTTGCTATCGTTCCTGTTTATTTTGTTATATTCTTTTATTACTTTCCTTTTTTCTTGTGTGATATGAGTCTGTTGCTTTAACATATTAGGCTTAGGTTATTAGGTTTAGGATCGATCGATTGGTTCCTGCCGTCGTGCGGAATTGGGAGAAATGCAGAATCTGCAGTTTCCGCATTTCTGCATTTCTCCCAATTCCACGGTTTTTGGAATCGATAGACGTATTTCCTTCTTCTGCTAGTTCCGCGTGAAAGTGAATTCCCTTCAGGTCTCTCTATCATGCTCTCTTCACTTGGAACTTTTCCTGAAAATCTTTTATTGCGTCAACTTAGTCGGCCGTTTCATTCATCCACTCTCAGACGCTGAAAACTGAAGTCTTGTCTTTGCAAGTAATTGTCTGCGTGAATAATGTTGTTGTGCCGTAATATACTTGCGTTACTCCGCCCATTGCGTACTTTCCAGTACACTCTGTCCAAGTTTCCCTCCCGCTAAGCAAAATGACCAGGAAGTAATCTCCCTTCGTGAATACTCATGGTACCAGTTAACCGAGAGGTGGAATGGCATGCTTGCTGATCGGAAATCAAATTTGCTACTTTTCAGTTGCATTCCATTTTGTTTGTTACTTTGAAAGTAGGAATCTAGCAAGTTGCTGTCAAAAGTCGTATCCAGAAGTTTTGCTCACTTACACTCCTTATCCCTGAGCCAGGGTAGGCGTGGCATTTGAACATGGCACAGAACTGGTTACTCGTGTAGTATTCCAGTCTATGACAACTATCATCTTGTTCTGTGTTGGACAAGACACGAAAATATCTTACCAGAGGCGTAGACTCCCTCAGGTTAAGTTCAAGGATGCAGCCACACCTACCCGATCTCAGGGATTTCGAGTACAAGAAGGTGCAGCTGGTGCAACTTCAGGTTTTGGTATAGCTTCTGATCGGTCCTTGTGAATGATTCGCTCCGTACCCCTTATCCTATAAAGGTCCCCAATACGAGTCCCAATATTTTCTTGTATGACTTCTGAGCGTTTTAGTGAAATCTGCTTTCGCGTAAATAATTTAGGCTGACCGTGCTCCAAAAGAGATCAGTAGTTAGTCAGAAGAATTAGCAGTGGTCGGTGCGTGACAACCATAAGAGTTGATTACCTCAAAACACTTTTTCCTTCGTACCCCATGAAAGACAGTTTATGGGCTGGTGTTTGATTCATTGAGCTCTCGAACAAGGTGTTTGAGCACTTGGATTTTTCCATCTTTGAAGGATTGCCCTTCTGGCAATATTTGTTCAGCAAGCTCTGAAATCCAAAGCATTTCATCTCAGCATTTGCAGCGCTGCAGTCTCTAGTCCAGGTTAGCTATGCGCTAGTCGTCTCCAGAAGCAAGAAATCTCCACTGACTTTTGAAGCTATCACTGGTAAGACGTTCCATGGTATGTTGACTTGGAAAAGCGCTGCCTTTTGTCTGTATGTCATGTGATATCAGCTTGTGTTACAAAAACCCTCGTAGTATATATTTCTGTGGAGGAAAAACCAAGCCGTAAAAGGGGGGGGGGTCGTACCGAGCCCCCAGAAAGGGGAGGGGGGTCGTACGGGCTCGACCAAAATCCCCAACCAATGATGTGCCCTGACTAGAGACTCCTACATTATCTGATGGACAAAAGTCCCTTCCTCCCCACTCCTCTCATCCCTCACCAGGCTCAAGGATACGTCGCGAAATCGACGGTGGGTCATATTTGCAAGGATCAGTACTGAGCAAAGCAGCGAAGAAAGTTGCAGGTTGGGTGATGCTTTCGGAATGAAAGTCGAATTCACGGGAGTGCTGATCAGCACCTCTGTGCAGCAGTTCCTATTCACCACATGAGGAGGATGTGTACGGAAAGCTTACCGAGCTTCCTAGATGGAAATGTGGGCTCCATAGGGAAGGAGTGGAGGGAGGGAACATCATACTGCAGCTGAGGTTGACTATCACAGCTAAACCAGCGGGGGACGAATTTCAGCTGTACTCAAGATACAGCAAGGATGCTGTTCTCTTAAGGAGGAAAAAACCATTTAATTAGCGAAACTGTGTAGGACTTCGTTCTGCGTTATGGCTGTACAACGTTATGGCCTTCAAGAGGTAAAAAACTCGCGTCTGTCCGAATTTCTCTTCTTTATTTGTTGTTTAGAAGACGTCATGCGAGCTTGATGAATACTCTAGTGTATTTTCTATAGGCCCTCCCCATACAACATAAATCGTTCTTACCGCTCTGCGAAAGATGGTTTCTGCATGATGTTGTACCCTTAAAGCAATATTGTGTAATTGTAATGGGCGCTCCAATCTCAATACGCGGTGCAGCAGCAATATACGCTCTATGCCTCGCTTCATATTCCTTCTTCAAGGAGGAGGTCATTGGTCATTCCATTTTGTGTTCCATTTTGAAGTTCCATTTTGTGCATCACACTACTTTTGAGAAATTATTTTCTTCAATTTTCACTGTTCTTATAAGATTATTCGGCTTGGTGAATGTTCTTAGGTACTCGGGTACTTATTCAGTAGAATTCGCACAACATATAACGTATACAGCCACATCCTCTTGAACAGAGCAGATACTATATCATATTACTATTATTTATTATTTATATATTATTTGAGCAACTAATTAATAAGATATGCAACCATCCACTGCGAGAGAGCTAAAGCAATGTTAACAGGTCAGTCACGTACTAGGTACCTCTTCTCTTCCTCCTGACTCTGGATGTCATGACAAAAGAACTCATGGAGGAGCCACTGAAAACCATCCTCTACGCTGAAGACATCGCCCTGATAGCGGACAGCAGGGAAGAACAAGAACAAAGAAGAGACAAGGTGCAGCGGTGGCAGGATGTGCTCGCTGAGAATGGACTCCGGCTGAACGTAAAGAAGACCGTGTTCCTAAGCTTCGAAGAGTGTACCGAACCCATTGTAGACCGCCATGGGGAGAGCATCAAAAGGTTCGAGGACTTCCAGCGCCTGGGGAGCGACCTAGCAGCTGATGGCAGCGTGGACCCGGCGGTGAAGGCCGAATCAGTACAGCCTTGATGAAATGGAAGGAGTCCACTTGCATCCTGTGCTCGGGAACGCTCAAGGGCAAGGAGTACAGGCGGTGGTAAGGCCTACAGTGCTTCACGGCAGTGAGTGCTGGCCCATCTGCAAGAACCACGAAAGGCAGCTTCACTTAGCTGAAATGAGGACGCTGAGATGGGCTTGCGGTTGGACATGACTCGACAGAGTCAGAACGAGCACGTCAGGGCGGTCACACACACAGCTCCGATCCAGCTGAAGCGACCACGAGGAGCCCCAAAGAAGATGGAGGGACGTCATTGAGAAGGACCTCAGTGAAGTGAGTGCCACGGCAGAGGATGCAGTGGATCGGCGCGGTACTAACGCTAGGAAAGAAGAAGAAGAAGCCAATTCCGGCGAATGACAAAACATTGTAGCGTTTGCCGTTGAAGAGTACCTTTGACTGACCAGAACACCTGAAATCCAATGGCATTATGTTGGGCGAATGAAGCGATTGAACCCAGGTATCAGTATTGTTAGTGTCCTGACACTGTTCTATAATACAGTTACTCGGCACTCTGGCACTATGACGAGCAATAGTCTTCTTCTAGTCGTGGACCCTTCCACTTATCGATCTGACTGTCGAGGAACAGGCAGTATACACCGACACTACAATTTTATTCCCTGTATAGAGCCGCTTGCAAGCCACAGTGCAGGAACCCTTTGGTATGATGTTCATTCATTTGGGCCCACGTAACTATTCATGGCAGAATTAGAGCGAATTTCTAGCTGCATTCATGCAAAAATGACGCTTGTTAGATTTGGCTCGGAGTACAAGACCACCCATATTTCATGTAGGGCTTGGGTGCATTTCACCATAAATTTCATCTTATGCGTAGAACATTACTGCTCCAGACATAGAATCGGTACTGCCTTGGTGGTTCTACAAGAAAATTAGGTACCCTTACGCACACCCTGTTGAGCATCCTCAATTTATCGGACTTAACTCGGACAGCAGTTGCGGCAGTAATGCCGCTCTCGCGGACAGCTCGACAAGGGTCCAGCCTCTATGATGAGACATTCAATGCTAGACTTCATTTACCCTTTTTCTTGTGCAGGATGAACATTATGGGACCACGAATTATGGGTATGGGTCCACGACAACGAATATTTTCCATTCTTCCTTGTTCGGGCTCCTGAACTAAATATTCCAGCTTGCATTCAGAGAACACCATTACACGAAACTATCGGTCTGCCGCAGGTCAACTTTCGAGCAGCGCGCTTTCCTCTTATGACGCCCGATTCAAATATCCAGCGCTGGTTTTCACCTCTCAAGCTACTTTTTCGAAAAGTTCTTCTGTGCCATTCCACAGCAGCATTCCACAGCTGAAGGTACTGCCTTTCATATAGTGTAGTAGTCCGCTGCTTTATCCCTTTTGCCATTTCTCTTCATTTCTATTTCCTGCCATTTCTTCATACTATTTCTCCACATTTTTGAATGGTGTGACCTAGTATTTTCGTGTGAAACCCTTTTCAACTAAAGTTGATGCGACTTAGAGGAGAGCAGTAGCTGGGCCAGGAAATCTCCCCTGTTGGTGTCAGCAAACCACTTTCTGAACGGTATGACTGGATAATTTCTCCACATCGTCTCCATCTTGGTTAGATGTGAGACATCAGTTGCCTCTTACCGACTTCAGAAATGATTCCTCAAACTGAACGACTTAAAAATTCCAAGGCACGCCCACCATTCAGAAAAGGGTAAGTTGTGAGGCGTAATTACTAGTGACAAGGTGGTGAAGAAAGAAGTACGGCTTGAACCCCATGGGAACAGTTCTCCCACCTATCACTTTACTCTCACCAGGAAAGCACTTCTTTTTTTCGTGATACCACAGTGCGAATATCACCCTTGACTGATACTACTTTCAAGCAAGAATCCTCTGTACAGATCACCTGCTCCCTCTCAGGTTGCAGTCTGAACCCACGTTTTGATAGGTGGCTAACAGTCGCTTACGTACACCAATATCAAAGGAGTCGAAAGAAAAGAAAAGAAAAGAAAAAGAACAGTACCTGTTGACGATGCAGAACAACAGTAGTGACGTACCTGCTGTTCTGCATCTGCTCCTTCCAGAGGATTGGTGGATTCCATCAAGACCTTGAA